>ONZH01009160.1:0-152099 GCA_900303285.1 Rhinella marina | reverse complement strand
GAGTCTTAGTGGTTAAAGCAGAAAAAGATGTATTAAGGCAATTGTCAACACAATAATCGCCCCAACCCACAATTTGTCTAGTATGCCAGTCAATGGACGGATTATGTTTGCTTAACCACGGTAAACCCAGAACCACAGGAGCAGGAAGACCTTCCAACACAAAACATGAAATAAGCTCCTGATGAAATTCACCCACTCTTAATTTGATATCATGCACCATCTGAGACAAACACTTCTGAGACAGAGGTGCAGAATCAATGGCAAACACAGATTCTTATCCAAAGAACTCGGCGACAATCCATGCATACAGACAAACTGAGCATCAATCAAGTTCACCCCTGCCCCGCTGTCAATAAACACCTCAATTTTCACAACCTTTGATTCTAGCGCCACCTCGGCAGTCAGGAGAAAACGGGTACTACAGGATGAAGACAAATGCACATTTTCAGTCTCCCTACCCACCCCACCAAGAGTGAGATGAGAATTCAACGCCCCCTTCTCTTTTCTCTCTTTTAGAGATTGAAAGCATGGACATACATTGATAAAGTGTCCTTTCTGACCACAGAAAAAACACACACCCTTTTTATTACCAAAATGTTTACGAGTGGAAACAGGAGTGGCTCCCCCTAATTGCATAGGTTCGTCCCCTGACATCAACCTAGGGGAATATTCACCCAAAGTGTCATAGGAAGACAGTACACTATGTGATAGTACGTCCTGAGATCGGGGGCCCCTAGATCGCTCTCTCAGGTGCCTATCCATGTGCACAGAAAGAGACATAGCGGCTTCCAAAGACACAGGGGTTTCCTGAAAGGCCAAAGCGTCCTTCAGCCTTTCAGATAAACCTTGACAGAATTGGCTACATAAAGCCGGATCGTTCCATTCAGTATTGGTCTCCCACCTCCGAAACTCAGAGCAATAAATCTCAACCGGCCGCTCACCCTGATAAAGGTCACGTATCTGGGTCTCAGCCAGGTAGATACGATCCGGGTCATCATAGATAATCCCTAAAGCCTTGAAAAATTCATCTACTGACCGGAGAGACTGCGATCCGGTCGGCAGAGAAAAGGGCCATGACTGCGCATCCCCTTTAAGCAGCGAGATGATCACACCAACCTTCTGCTCCTCATTACTAGAAGAATGTGGACGCAGTCTGAAATACAATTTGCACACCTCCCTAAATAGAATAAAATTATCAAGTCCCCCAGAAAATCTATCCGGGAGGGGGACCTTAGGCTCCAAACAGACCTTACACTCAGCACTCCCAGAACCACCAGCCTGTGGTTCTGAATCTGGTTGCGGATGTCAGCCACCTCCAAGCAGAGTCCCTGCAGCCGTTCAGCAAGCGCAGCAATAGCATCCATGTCAGCACAAAAATCACATAAATTTTTGTTTTGGCGGTTTATAATGTCACGCTCTGGTGTGGAGGGTATAGCCACACCAAGCATAAGAGGGAAGGGAACAGACCGGATACCAGACGCAAGCCCACTCGTGACATTTGTTCAATGGATGTACAGTATTTGCTTTTTCAGCCCATGAAATTGAGACTGACCTAGTCGTTTGTGCTTTAAGCAAATTGGGAGGTTCTTTCCCTGACATTCTGTAGTCTCCAGATATTGCAATTTTATCCATCTTGCAAGTGATTATTTGCCTGCCTTTAGACCCTTATTTGCCCTTTGAAACTGTAAAGACAAAGGAGCTGGTGGCTTCTAAATATGGACAGATGGAGCATCTTACATCAAGCTTGTGGAATTTTCTTTTGCCTTCAGAATTTGGATTTTCACAGAAGGAAAGAATGACAATCTCTTCCTGCGTTGTGGTTTTCCAGTATTGAGATCCGGCAGAGGATCTCAATACCGGAAAAAAACGGTTCTGTTTTGTCCCCATGCATTCTGAATGGAAAGAGATCCGTTCAGGGTGCATCAGGTGTCTTCAGTTCCAGCAGCTTTCAGTTTTGTGACCGGACACAAAACCACAGCAAGCTGTAATTTTGTGTCCGGTCATAAAAACGTTAAAAAAACGGATCCGGCACTGAAACTAATGTAAGTCAATGGTGACAGATCCGGTTTTTTAGGAGACTAAAAAACCAGATCAGTTGCCCATTGACTTTCAATGTATTTAGTGCCTGATCCGTTTTTTTCAGTTTTGATTTCACACAACTGCATCCTAACGGAACTGATGCATCCTGATGTGCAAAATCAAAACTGACCAGTTTAATTCCGATATTGAGATCATCTGCCGGATTTCAGTACCGGAATTAACAACTTAAGTGTGAAAGTAGCCAAAGTCCGATATCACTTTTTGTAAAGAGATTCTTTCGAACCTAAACACAATTCTGTCTGGAAAAAATCTAAAGAAATGCTCAATCATTTTCAGAGCTAAGGTTCTACACACCACAAACAAAAACTCTTCCATATCATAGAATACATTTTTGAAGTTATTTCCTTCCTACTTGCCAACATAGTGTCAATCACAGAATCTGAAAGACCCTTAGCTTTTAATGTCAACCTCTCAGATTCCAAGCTGCTAAGTGTAATCTTTCTATTTGAGGATGAAACACTGGGCCATGACTCAGCAGATCTATATCCAAGTGGAGAATCCAAGGACTCTGTACTGAGAGAATCTTCAGGAGAGGAAACCATGACTTCTTTTACCATAGAGGGGGTATTAGTATTACATGTGTCCTTTCTTCCCAAATCTCTTTCAATACCCATGGGTATTAGTGGCAAGGGAGGAAATGCATATGTCAGAGGAAAATCTCATTTCTGAGATGTGCATCCACCCCCACGTTCCCATAGTTGGGATCTAGCGAAAACATTTTTGGGAGTTTCGTATTTTTTGCAGAGGCAATGAGATCTGAGGGACACCCCATTTTTCTGATATCTGGACAAAAGCTTGGTTCTGACGATTCCATTCTCCTGTCTGTAGTCGAACCCTGTTCAAAAGAGCTGATCTCACATTTAGATGACCAGTTAAATGAATTGAATTTGAGAGAGTCCTTGAATGATCCTCTGCCCAAAAAATTTTTTTTTTCCTGCAACTTTGTTTAAAGCCACACTTTTTGTTCCTGACAGTTTAGGTATGCCACTACCGTGCTGTTGTCCGATCTTAACTGGACGTCTTTTCCCTCTATCTGCAGAGACAGCATTTTGAACACTTCCCAAACTGCCATTAATTCCCTCAGGTTTGAGGAGATCTCTGTTCCAGTTTTCTAGCATTAACAGAAGGTAGGAAGTATAGGTGACACAACCATAAAAAGGGACCTTAGGAGGGCGCCAATCGCCCAGAAAAAGGCAAACCGTGTCAAATACCAACTCAAATACCAACTCTGGTGGTGTGTGCTATATAGAGCACCTAATCACAGGGTATTGTATAGAACTATCATTAAAAGGGTGCCCGCACCGGAAAAAGGAAGCCCATAGTAATGAATAAAATAAATTAAAATAGAAACAAGCAGTAATACATTTGGGGGTATCGCTAAAAAAAAAACCCCTTTTGTTTCTGTTTTTTCTGGCCGCCGCTCAGTAACGACTTGGATTTCTCCGCTATTTTCGTTTGCACCGCTCCATAGCGCTGGATGGTCTCCGACAATTGGCTCTTCAGTCGTCCAGCTTCCGGCGGTCCTGTCGGGTCGAGCCTTTCACAATCTCGGAGAGATGGCAAATAGATTTGGTGCTGGAAGTTATGGTGCTATTGGTTTCCTGCAGCGTGAAATGACTCACAACAGAAGAACTTCCTCTTGGTTTGATGGATGGAGACCACCGGCCGATCTTGTGATGGAGATGAACTCTACTGGAATCTGACGGTGGGAGCGCGGGATGACCCTTTTTATGGTTTGGACTGGAAGATTTTCCCTTTCTGTATTTACGAAGGGGAAATCTCTTCCCTGCTCCACCTGGAAAGAACTTTTTAGAGTCAGATGCCTATTCTAGGACTTTTTTCTAAATCATGCCAAAACAACATTCCTAATGTAAGGAAAAAAAAGGTATAAAAAAGGGGGGGTTATTCCGATATATTTTGAGATCACCCAAAATATAAAGTGAGATTAGGAAAGGCGCCAAGGTGGTGGAACTAAAGTGATTACGGCAATATAGAAATATAATGAAGTGGTAGGCAGCACAAGTGGTCAATATACAGTAGTACTCCTGCATACCAATTAGGATATAAACGTGTTATGGTTGAAAGAAAAGGGAGCAATAATCAATAAGATCAGTGTCAACCTTGATCAGCCATTAGAAAAGTTTGACCCACATAAAGGCGCCAGTACCAAGAATAAAAATCATAATGTGAAAAGACCAAATGATATTAATAATTGTGAATGGAAATTAAAGGTAGGGATAACACAGTAACTCTAAAATACCTTGTTAAAAGAAGTCAATAGCCTCCCAATGTGGATAGAACCACAAATATATCAGAAAAGATATAGGAGACTACGATCCAATATTATAAAAAACACTCACTTCACAGGTGAGGTTGTCTGTCGGATAAACTCAAAACACCTCCAGACATAACCTCCCCAGCCGGGTTCGCTTCTGGAATGTTATAAATAACGGCAGTCGACGATCCAGCTTCTGGTCATAAATCCTTTAATTCAATATAAAATGGCACTCAACGCATTTCAGGGGTCAGGAACAATAAGCCCCCTTCTTCAGGAGTGTAACATAAAGTGCCTTGCGAAAGTATTCGGTCCCCTGGAACTTTTCAACCTTTTGCCACATTTCAGGCTTCAAACAAAAAGATATAACATTTGAAATTTTTGGTGAAGAATCAACAACAAGTGGGTCACAATTGTGAAGTGGAACAAAATTTATTGGATCATTTAAACTTTTTTTGTAATAATAAAACTGAAAAGTTGGGCGTGCAAAATTATTCGGCCCATTTACTTTCAGTTCAGAAAACTCACTCCAGAAGTTCATTGAGGATCTCTGAATGATCCAATGTTGTCCTAAATGACTGATGAAGATAAATAGAATCCACCTGTGTGTAATCAAGTCTCCGTATAAATGCACCTGCTCTGTGATAGTCTCTAGGTTCTGTTTAAAGCACAGAGAGCATCATGAAGACCAAGGAACACACCAGGCAGGTCTGTGATACTGTTGTGGAGAAGTTTAAAGCCGGATTTGGATACCAAAAGATTTCCCAAGCTTTAAACATCCCAAGGAGCACTGTGCAAGCGATCATATTGAAATGGAAGGAGTATCAGACCACTGCAAATCTACCAAGACCCGGCCGTCCCTCTAAACTTTCATCTCAAACAAGAAGACTGATCAGAGATGCAGTCAAGAGGCCCATGATCACTCTGGATGAACTGCAGAGATCTACAGGTGAGGTGGGAGAGTCTGTTCATAGGACAACAATCAGTCGAACACTTCACAAATCTGGCCTTTATGGAAGAGTGGCAAGAAGAAAGCCATTTCTCAAAGATATCCATAAAAAGTCTCGTTTACGGTTTGCCACAAGCCACCTGGGAGACACACCAAACATGTGGAAGAAGGTGCTCTGGTCAGGTGAAACCAAAATCGAACTTTTTGAAAACAATGCAAAACGATATGTTTGGCGTAAAAGCAACACAGCTCATCACCCTGAACACACCATCCCCACTGTCAAACATGGTGGTGGCAGCATCATGGTTTAGGCCTGCTTTTCATCAGCGGGGACAGGGAAGATGGTTAAAATTGATGGGAAGATGGATGGAGCCAAATACAGGACCATTCTGGATGAAAACCTGTTGGAGTCTGCAAACGACCTGAGACTAGGATGGAGATTTATCTTCCAACAAGACAATGATCCCAAACATAAAGCAAAATCTACAATGGAATGGTTCCAAAATAAACGTATCCAGTCTTAGAATGGCCAAGTCAAAGTCCAGACCTGAATCCAATTGAGAATATGTGGAAAGAGCTGAAAACTGCTGTTCACAAATGCTCTCCATCCAACCTCAAAGAGCTCGAGCTATTTTGCAAGGAAAAATGGGCAAGAATTTCAGTCTCTAGATGTGCAAAACTGATAGAAACATACCCCAAGCGACTTGCAGCTGTAATCGCAGCAAAAGGTGGCGCAACAAAGTATTAATGCAATTTTGCACGCCCCACTTTTCAGTTTTATTATTACAAAAAAGTTTAAATGATCCAATAAATTTTGTTCCACTTCACAATTGTGACCAACTTGTTGTTGATTCTTCACCAAAAATTTAAAATGTTATATCTTTGTGGCAAAAGGTTGAAAAGTTCCAGGGGGCCGAATACTTTCGCAAGGCACTGTATGTGTATATATATATATATATATATTATTTACATTTTGCCTCTCATATTTATAGGCCCAGCATATGTTGGTTTCTTCCCGGGGAAAAAAACGCCGGACCAGAAGTAACGTTATGCGCTCCACAGTGGAACGCAATTCTCTTACGGTCACAGTCACAGCCCAATGGAGCATCAAACCCCGTAAGAGCCAGAAGTTACCAAACCGTTCCACATTGGAACCCAACCAATTATATCATTAATATGGAAAAGGTCGTCTCATAAACCATTAGCACAAAATAGAAACCATATTATATGAAAAGATACCACATTAAAAATGGAGCCCAGTTATAATTTTTTTTATTTTCAAAAATAGACAGTTACAATAAAAAACAAAACCGATTATTTGGGACCCTTAATAGGGAACCTGTTAATTTAGGTTGCCCACTGGTGACGTTGGTTCAATCGTGAGCAGAAACGCATCTGGGCAATCTGTTATTTCTAATTTATAGAATAGGGTTTGCCCAGCATTTGCCTTTGTGAATGAATTCATCTTACCTGACCGGAGAGGGTAAGTTTTCCTGATATGAAAGTGTATCATGGTGACTGGTGTGTTTCGATTCATATGTTACTGCTCTCTACTATGCCATTTATTTACATACATTTATAATTAGGCATGAAGTGGTATCTTAAAATAAATGGGGGTCATTTATCAAATCTTCTACGCCAGTTTGGTGGCTTAAAAATTTGCAAGTGATGCCCTCATGTGACATTAGGTGTATATTTTTGTGACATTTGGTGAGCCTTGCCACTTTTAGAAGTGAAATGAACAGTAGGTCAGGATTTCAGATTAGCAGCAAGAGAATATGGACTGGCACATCCAAAATCACAGGTGCACATCCGTAAAGCTAACATGCAGACAGCGAACAAAATATGGCAGCACACTGTCATACATGCAAACAACTAGGAACTAGGATTAGGGATGGCATCGTTACTGTACTTAAAGGGGTTATCCCATGAATAATGTAAAAAATGAAAGTCAGAGAACATATAGTCCATGACAATCTCTTTCTAATAAAGCTGGAACCAGCCCTGTACCTCACGTGGATCCAGAGATTTCTCGATTCATTGTTCTGCTAGATTTATATCGAGCTGACAGCTTAAGGGGAGTGTCTTTCTGCTGCAGCTAAGGGGTGTGCCTCATCTCACCCTATCACAGCTCAGGAGGCGTGTTTCAGCTTAGGAGGTGTGCCTCATTTCTCCCTATCACAGCTCAGAGGGCAGCTGAAAGATTAAACTGAGCATGTGCGGTCTTCTCAGTGAGCAGGTCAAAGAAATAAGAAATGAAGTGGTGCTATACAGATACATTTTACTGAATAACTCAGTAGCTATACAAAATTTTTAATTACTTGCAATTACAAAAGTATTCAGATCTAGATTCTGGTTTGAAAACTGCAGATTTTTTTGTGGGACAACCCCTTTAATATGCATGAAAAATGGAAGCTCTTTGCACACATTTTTTATCACACTTGTGTCGGGCCCATCTAGCAACAACAAGGTGGCTTCTGCAGATTTGTACCTATAGCTAACAGAATTGCCTCCTCTGGGCCTACAAAAAAAAAAGCCTACAAAATTCAGGGCGGTGTAGGAGCCAGCTATATTTATACTCTGCTTAAAAGCCCTGGGCGGATGGGCAGGATTTCAGATTAGAACTCCTTTAAGTCTCATTTATAGTATGCAATTTTTAAAAATGTTGCATCTCCATGCAAGGCATGGTGTACACTTACAGACATAGGTGCACAACATAGGTGCACAACACTTTGCATTTGCACCAACGATACTATTACTGTCCGCCACTTCATTTGGTGCAAACTTACAAAGCAAAGACAGACTTAAAACTAACACCAAAACTACATCAAATGATCCCCTCCCTATGTTTTAGAGTACCATTATTTCAGTGATTAGATTATAAGGGATAACTTGATGTAACCAGAATACCCCTTTAAAGACCCATTTGTAATTATTTGGCTAAGGCACTTCTTGACCAGTGACGTGCCTAAAGAGTTTAGCACCCGGAGCAGGTACTTTCTCTGGTACACTAAAGGCCCACCTCCCCACCCCACCCCACCGCACGTTAAAACATTGTGCCCCTTCACACTTGTTATGCCTTCATTTTTCTCCCTCACAGTAGTTATGCCCTCATTGCACCCCTTCACAGTAGTTATGCCCACATTGTTGGCGTGGTCACAGCAGGAACAGTGGACAGTTTTAAAAATAGTTTAGATGAATTCTTAAAAGTAAATGACAAAATGTGTAGAAATCGGAGTCTCACTTCCTTCTGGGATGCACGTCACCACCTATCCTTTGGTTGAACTTGATGGACTTCTTTTTTCAACAGCATTAACTATGTAACTATTGTGCCCTTCTCACAGCAGTTATGCCCACATTTTGCCCCTCATGGTAGTTATGCCCACAGTGTGTCCCCTGAGAGTAGTTATGCCCTCATTATGCCCCTTCATAGTAGTTATGCCCACATTATGCCCCCTCACAGTAGTTATGTCCACATTGTGCCCCCTAACAGTAGTTATCCCTTCATTGTGCCGCTTCACAGTAGATATGCAGACATTGTGCCCCCTCACAGTAGTTATGCCGACATTGTGCCCCTACAGTAGTTATGCCCTCATTGTGCCCCCTTGACAGTAGTTATGCCCTCGTTGTGCCCCCCTCACAGTAGTTATGCCCTCAGTGCGCCACTTCACATTAGTTATGCCCACACTGTGCCCCCCCACAGTAGTTATGCCCACATTGTGCCCCAGAATGGTAGTTTTGCCCACAGTGTGTCCCCCCAACAGCAGTTATACCCTCATCCGTCCCTTTTAGTAGTTATGCCCACATTATGCCCCCTCACAGTACTTATGCCCACATTGTGCCCTCTCACAGTAGTTATCCCTTCATTGTGCCCCTTCACAGAAGATATGCAGACATTGTGCCCCCTCACAGTACTTATGCCCTTAGTGTGCCCCCTCACAGTACTTATGCCTCTCTGTGCACCCTTCAGAGTAGTTATACAGTCACTGAGCCCCTTAGCACCGGAGATATACCCTCTGTGCTCCCATAACAGTTGTTATGCCACTTCACAATAGTAATACCCTATCTTATCACCCAGTTTTAATTAAAAAAAAAACAAAAAACTAACTACTCACCTTGTCCCCTGTAGGCCCAGATTGAGCTGCAGCACTGTGAGAGGAATGCACCGGCAGATTCTCGGCCTGCAGGCTCCTCCTATGCGGTCCGGCAGCGCGATCTATGCCTGCAGGGCTGCATGGACGCTCCCTGCTTCACCATTCAGTGCACCGGTGTCACAAACCAGCAGGTGTGAACCCACTGTGCCATGTGTCCTACCTCCTCTAAGGACGTTGTCTAAGTGAACCCCTCATTCTTCACAGTACCCCTGATGGTGGGGATAGACTTTCCGGAGGGGAACACCAGGCACACAAGGACCAGGAGGTACCTGAGAAAGTTACTAGAGGTACAGACGTAGTAATCAGGAGTTGTAACCAGGAGCAACAGTGCAGGACTGAAGAATGAGGCAGAGGCATAGTCAAACAAGCAATAGGTCAGGGCAAAACTCACAGAGACAAAAGGATAAAAAACATCCTGCATGATGTAATAATAATGATTGCGGATGTCAGTGGCTACACATATCAAAGTAAATCACAGAAAAGGGGGTTTTAGTGCACAAAAATGGATGCAAACAATATATACTGTATAAACTAAGACCTCATTCTGATATGATAAAATCTGAGACTCTTAGCCAATATATTTTGATCAAAACACATCTGTGCCCACCTACCCAGCGTCACGGTGGTCTCAGGTCAGGCAAGTCCTACGCTAAACCTAACTATGCCGTTGGGCATCTATATCTAGGAGCGTGGACGCTGCACATATAGGCGTGTTGCTCCTAGTGACCTCTATGTGCATACAGCAACCAATGAGAGGAGGAGCAAACACACCTATATGTACCACGCAATCAAGACGCTCAATTTGATAGGAAGAGCAAAAGTGCACACGAATGCTACTCATGATAAGCTAAGAGCGCATTCAGACCTGAAGGTGCCACTCCCTCAGGTACATGTTATAAACTAAGCAAAACTCACAGAGACAAAAGGATAAAAAACATCCTGCATGATGTAATAATAATGATTGCGGATGTCAGTGGCTACATATATCAAAGTAAATCACAGAAAAGGGGGTTTTAGTGCACAAAAATGGATGCAAACAATATATACTGTATAAACTAAGACCTCATTCTGATATGATAAAATCTGAGACTCTTAGGCCCCTTTCACACGGGCGAGATTTCTGCGCGGGTGCAATGCGTGATGCGAACGCATTGCACCCGCACTGAATCCTGACCCATTCATTTTAATGGGGCTTTTCACATGAGCGTTTTTTTTCACGCATCACTTCTGCGTTGCGTGAAAAACGCAGCATGTTCTATATTCTGCGTTTTTCACGCAGCCCAGGCTCCATAGAAATGAATGGGGGTGCGTTAAAAACGCAACGCAACGCATTGCATCCGCATGCAATCCGCGCGTTTTTAACGCAACGCATCCGCAACGCATCCTGAACAAATCCGCGACGCTCGTGTGAAAGAGGCCTTAGCCAATATATTTTGATCAAAACACATCTGTGCCCACCTACCCAGCGTCACGGTGGTCTCAGGTCAGGCAGGTCCTACGCTAAACCTAACTATGCCGTTGGGCATCTATATCTAGGAGCGTGGACGCTGCACATATAGGCGTGTTGCTCCTAGTGACCTCTATGTGCATACAGCAACCAATGAGAGGAGGAGCAAACACACCTATATGTACCACGCAATCAAGACGCTCAATTTGATAGGAAGAGCAAAAGTGCACACAAATGCTACTCATGATAAGCTAACGGCATAGTTAGGTTTAGCGTAGGACCTGCCTGACCTGAGACCACCGTGACGCTGGGTAGGTGGGCACAGATGTGTTTTGATCAAAATATATTGGCTAAGAGTCTCAGATTTTATCATATCAGAATGAGGTCTTAGTTTATACAGTATATATTGTTTGCATCCATTTTTGTGCACTAAAACCCCCTTTTCTGTGATTTACTTTGATATGTGTAGCCACTGACATCCGCAATCATTATTATTACATCATGCAGGATGTTTTTTATCCTTTTGTCTCTGTGAGTTTTGCTTAGTTTATAACATGTACCTGAGGGGGTGGCACCTTCAGGTCTGAATGCGCTCTTAGCTTATCATGAGTAGCATTCGTGTGCACTTTTGCTCTTCCTATCAAATTGAGCGTCTTGATTGCGTGGTACATATAGGTGTGTTTGCTCCTCCTCTCATTGGTTGCTGTATGCACATAGAGGTCACTAGGAGCAACACGCCTATATGTGCAGCGTCCACGCTCCTAGATATAGATGCCCAACGGCATAGTTAGGTTTAGCGTAGGACCTGCCTGACCTGAGACCACCGTGACGCTGGGTAGGTGGGCACAGATGTGTTTTGATCAAAATATATTGGCTAAGAGTCTCAGATTTTATCATATCAGAATGAGGTCTTAGTTTATACAGTATATATTGTTTGCATCCATTTTTGTGCACTAAAACCCCCTTTTCTGTGATTTAATAGGTCAGGGCAGGCGGCACAGGTACAGGTGGCACAGGTACAGGTCAGGCAATCCGGGTCGGCAACAGTAGAGTCAAGGAAAGCAGGCAGGGATCAAACAGGTGGCAGAGTCCAGGAACACAAGCAGAGATATCCGCAACCTTAGTAGGACACAAGGACTTGACACTGAGGCATCTGGGAAGGGGGCAGAGCCGCTTATATACGTGCAGAAGGTCAGCAAGGTCACATGATCTAACCCATAAAGCACAGGAAGTGATGTGCGCTGGCCCTTAAGGAAGTGCTGCAGGGTACAAGCAGCAAGCATACTGTGGCCAGGGCTTAAATGAAACTGTGGAGCAGATCCCAGAAAAAACAGTACCTACAAGGACAGAGCCCAGGACTGCAGTGGTGAATGGGGAAGCCAAGGCACCCGGGACTGCAGCGGTAAGCAGAGGAACAGCAGCGTACAGCCGCCCCCTCTTCTTGAATCCACGACGAGACAGAAACCTTTTTACCAAGTTCGGAGCATAAATGTTCTCCCCTGGTTCCCAAGACCTCTCCTCAGGACCAAAGCTTTTCCAGTCCACAAAATAGTAGGCCTTCTTGCCACGCTTCTTGATGTCCAGGATGTCTTTGACCTCAAATACCTCGTCAGAATCTCCAGATACTGGAGTTGGAGTAGAAGGAGGCGTCGAGAAGCGATTAAGAACTACTGGTTTCAGTAAGGACACATGGAAGGCATTAGGAATACGCCAAGAGAGAGGCAGATGTAATTTATATGTCGCATCATTGATCCTCCTCAATACTTAAAAGGGTCCAAGGAACCTAGGAGCAAACTTAAAACTGGGAACGGTTAAGCGGATATTTTAAGAGGAGAGCTTTACCTTATCTCCTGATGAGAACTGAAGCCTCAGATCAGCCCCCATCAGACCCCCCAGTCTCAGATCAGACCCCCAATAGGCCCCCCAGCCCCAGCCTTAGATCCTCATCAGACCCTCCCCAGCCTCAGATCAGCCCCCATCAGACCCTCCTATTAGCCCCCCCCCCCCCAGATCAGACCCCCATCAGACCCTCCCCACCCTCCATTAGCCTCAGATCAGCCCCAATCAGACCAGACATTTAAAATAAATAAATAAACTTACCTCTCCTGTTCCGGACGGCGCTGCCACTTGGCAGATTCACTTACCCTCCCTGGTCTTCTTCTCGTCACGCTGTACTGTGATCTGAGAGGTCTACGTGCACTGTATGTGTCTGGACACAGTGTGGAGCTGGAAGAAGACCAAGGAAGGTGAGGACAGCCAGTGGGGCTCTCACCTTCCTGTGCCTCACACATGCTAATGATCACTTCCATAATTTTGTATGTGGGTAAGTAACTGGCTCCGTGATAGAAAACAGAGGGTGGTTCTTAACAGTACACACTCAGATAGGGTCACTGTTATTAGTAGGGTACCACAGGGGTCAGTACTGGGCCCTATTCTCTTCAATATATTTATTAATGATCTTGTAGAAGGCTTGCACAGTAAAATATCAATTTTTGTAGATAACACTAAACTGTGTAAAGTAATTAACACAGAAGAGGACAGTGCACTGCTACAGATGGATCTGGATAGATTGAAGGCTTAGGCAGAGAAGTGGCAGATGAGGTTTAACACTGACAAATGTAAGGTTATACACATAGGAAGGAATAATGCAAGTCATCAGTACATACTAAATGGTAAAACACTGGGTAACACTGACATGGAAAAGGACCTAGGAATTTTAGTGAACAGCAAACTAAGCTGTAGAAACCAGTGTCAGACAGCTGATGCCAAGGCCAATAAGATAATGGGTTGCACCAAAAGGGGCATAGATGCCCGTGATGAGAACATAGTCCTGCCACTTTACAAATCGCTAGTCAGACCTCACATGGAGTACTGTGTACAGTTCTGGGCACCTGTGAACAAGGCAGACATAGCAGAGCTATAGAAGGTTCAGAGGAGGGCAACTAAAGTAATAACTGGAATGGGTGGACTACAGTACCCAGAAAGATTATCAAAATTAGGGTTATTCACTTTAGAAAAAGACGACTGAGGGGAGATCTAATAACTATGTATAAATATATCAGAGGTCAGTACAGAGATCTCTCCCATCTTCTATATATCTAGATAAGGAAAAAGTTACTGGAACAATTTCATCGGCGCTGTCAGCAGGAAATTGAACTTCAGTTAGGTATAGTAAAAAGCATGTAGCGTTCTTTATTGTGAATCAAGTCGTCAACGCGTTTCAGAGGCGAACTGCCCCCTTCCTCAGGACTGTTACAGATTGTGAAATAAAAACAGTGATTTTAAAAGCTGTTTTGGCACGTGCCCCACCTCATAGGAGGAGGAGAGTGGGTGTAGCGCTCACTCAGATTGACATTGTAATTAACATATTCAAATCCTATTATAAAAGGACAAA
Organism: Rhinella marina; assembly: GCA_900303285.1. NCBI lineage: Eukaryota > Metazoa > Chordata > Amphibia > Anura > Bufonidae > Rhinella > Rhinella marina. The sequence goes on along the minus strand of ONZH01009160.1, from coordinate 137,780 downwards.
ATGTTTTATGTTAAAAAGCATATACATCTTTCTTTTTAGAACTTTAAGAAGACATTGACGTATTATTAATAAAACTGAGATCCACAATTGAATGCTAGCAATTATACAGAGGCATCGCGCTGCTGTAAGCGCAGCAGCGAGGTCCTCTGTCATTCACCAGCAACAAGTTGCGTGGCCTTCCATGGATAGGAAGAACAATTCGTTGGCCCATAATGTATAAAATATATAAAATTCTTTAATATAGAGGTGCCGTGCAGCGGCGTGATCCTCTATTATTCGCTCCTATGATCATTGGTACTATAGTATCCCGCTGCTCGTCTATTTATCCCCAGGACTGTGACTGTGATGAGGGGACATCCTCTGTGTCTGGAGGAAAGAAGGTTTGTACACAAACATAGAAGAGGATTCTTTACGGTAAGAGCAGTGAGACTGTGGAACTCTCTGCCTGAGGAGGTGGTGATGGTAAGTTCACTAAAGGAGTTCAAGAGGGGCCTGGATGTATTTCTGGAGGGTAATAATATTACAGGTTATAGTTACTAGAGAGGGGTCGTTGATCCAGGGAGTTATTATGATTGCCTGATTGGAGTCGGGAAGGAACTTTTTCCCCTAAAATGGGGAAAATTGGCTTCTACCTCACAGGGGTTTTTTGCCTTCCTCTGGATCAACTTGCAGCATAACAGGCCGACCTGGATGGACAGATGTCTTTTTTCTGCCTTATAAACTATGTTACTATGTATTTTTCAACCCCTCCCTGACATTGCTATTTTCTGTTTTTGCATTTTTTATTTTTTTTATTCTCTGCCTTCCCAATAACTTTTTTACTTCCGTTAACATAGCCGTATGAGGGCTTCTTTTTTTGTTGGACAAGTTGCATTTTGTAATGACACCATTGAATATTGCATATGATACAGCAGGCAGTTGGAAAAAAAATTCCAAACGTGGTGATATTGGAAAAAAAAGACAATTCAACCACAGTTTTGTGGGGGTTTTTTATGGCATTCACTATGCGGTGAAACTAAACAGTTCCCTTCATTCTCTTGACCAGTACCATCACAACGATACCACATTTGTAAAGTTTTTCTTGTGTCTTAATATTAAAAAAAAAATCAAAACTCTGGAAAAAAATTTTTTTTTTTATTTTCATTGCCATATTCTGACCCCCACAAATTTTTTTTATAGTTACATCTATGGAGATGTGTGTGGTCTCGTTTTTTGCAGGACAGTCTGTAGTTTTATTATTACCATTTTGGGTGTGTATGACTTTTTGATCACTTTTTATTCAATCTTTGGGGGGAGAAGAAGTGATGAAAAATGGCGAATCGGCCCTTTAGATTTTTTTCCATTATGACACTTATTTTTGGGACCCTAAGTGGACCCCAACATGCAATGATTAGATTGCAATTTGTATAAAGTAATGGAATTTCATCCATTGTACTATACAAAGATTAATATATTACAATTCAGTGCTGCCATCTGCAGGCTTGAATTTTAATATACTAGTAATAATCCTACAAGCCTAGTACAAGCTCTTGCCTATTATAGCAACAGAACGCCAGTGGGAGGAGTCCCTGCCCAGGAAGCGTGTGCTTTCGAGTTTCTTGCCTTTCAGATGCCGTGGTCACACTTGACCATGGCATCTGAGGGGTTAAAAGTGCACAATCGGCATTCCTGTCAATGGCAGACATGAGCCCCGGGTGTCTGCTCCACAGCGAGCGCCATCTTTATAGACCCGACATCCCATAGCACCTTTCATTTTTGACAGCTCGTTTGGAAAATGAAGAGTGGAATCTGGTTGCTATAGGCAACTAAGCCAGTTCCACACCAGTTTGATAAATGTCCCCATATAGGGCTATTTTAGACCTCATTTGTGCATCATTTGTCTGCAGCAAAAATCTCCAAGTCCCACATTTTGAAAGTGAATGAGGTTATAGAAAAACCATTAATATGCAGCAAACAAGTACAGCCAGCAGGTGTCAGTATTGGCCACAGCAAGAAAGTCTCTGCTACTGATGCTTCTCCCTGCAGTGGAGGCGAGTTGTCCCTGAGGGATGTGACTGATCATGGATTTGGGTATTAGAGACCTCTTGCCTTCATTGTAATATGGTTATCTTGCAGTCACTGCTTTTAACCCCTTAAGGACAGAGCCTAATTTGTACTTCAAGGGGTTGTGCACACAGAACTTCTTTGGTAGACAAGGGAAGGAAAGTATCATTACCTGCTCCCCGCTTTGCTCGGAGGATGTAAACTTCTGTTTTGACACCGCTGCAGCCAGTCGCTGGCCACAGCAGTAATGTTATCATTTGACATGACACAAGGGGACCAGTGCAGCAGTGTCAAAATGGACATCTACACACTGTGAGCCAAACAGAGAAGCAGAGGCCGGGCAGTGGAGCGCTGCAACCTCATTCATTTCTATAGCAGCCCCTCTACACTGCGATGTTTGGTTATGCAACAGCTGTTGCGGCCAAAATCTCTGTAGATGTACCTTTAGATCTGAGCATTAAAGGGGTATTCCCATCTCACCAATGTAGTTTATATAGTAAGATATAGCCATACCAATATTATTTCTAATAGAATGTATTTATATATAATGTACCGTTTAGAAGATTTCCCTATTTGTACATCCATTGTCCCACACACATCAGTCAGGACGTTGCCCCTAGTTACGGCCACCGCGGCCATGTAGTAGTGGTGGCCGGCTTGCTCCCGTTCAAACCCGCTCTGAGGTAACTGCTGTATTGTGAACGCACGTTGCATGAGCATGCGCAGACACATCTTAGGGTTGTAGCAGTTTTGTCTGCGCTTCCAAAATGCAGAGAAACGGGTCCTGTTCCAAGATCAATTCATCTCTATGGAGCAGGATCCGTTTATAAAGTCTGCGTTTTGGACGGATCCTGACCATTGTGTTTTGGACTGGTTGTGTCCAAAACGCAGATGTGAAAGTACCCTAAGATGTGTCTCCACATGCTCATGCAATGTGTGTTCACAATACAGCAGTTACCTCAGAGCGGGTTTGAAAAGGAGCAAGCCGACCACCACTGCTACATGGCCGCAGTGGTCATAACTAGGGTCAACGGCCTGACTGATGTGTGTGGGACAATGGATATACAAATAGGAAAATCTTCTAAATGGTACATTTTATATAAATACATTCTATTAGTAATATTATTGGTATGGCTATATCTAACTATACAAACTACATGTGTGAGATGGGAATACCCCTTTAACTCACTACTAATAGTATGTCACTGGAAGATGTCTGGTGGGATAAAACTTTATAGAAGAAACAAATGTACACGAATACTTTGTTCTAGTGAATGTTTGTGCATGTATGTGTGTTGTGTTATTTAAGCACTGTGTGGCGGTTTTAATTCACACACCCAGTTTCACATGACCATGATACGGCAAATCCGTACCACAAAAAAAAAAAACGTACACACGTTCCAATGAAGTAAATTTGAATAATAGACTCCTATAGAGATCCAAGTTCGGCCTAGTAGAACCACTACAGATACTTTATGTACGTTGCGGCCATATTATAGCAGAGTGAAAGTGACCTATGTTACAAGTCACGTTACATGTAAATCAAAATACTAAAAAGCACACCCTTTACCCAGGAAGCTTTGTCAGACCATAAGCTGCTACTGGACCATGCCAGCGTTACCTATAGCAGTGTTCCTCAACTCCAGTCCTCAGGGCCCACCTGCCGATCATGTTTTCAGGATTTCCTTAGTATTGAGCAGGTGATATAATTAGAGTCAGTGCATCAGGATTTACCACAGGTATTCATTCTGTGGGATATTCCCAAATCCTGATCGGTAGGTGGGCCCTGAGGAGTTGGGGAACCCTGACCTATAGGAACCAATCAGATTCAAGATTGAACTGATTAAGGGAAATATTGAGGGAAGTAGTCATTTTCACAGAGTGACTGCTAATCAGATGGTAGGATATATATATATATATTGTGAATCGGACCTCATGCACATGACCGCATCTGTTTTGGTGGTCCGCAAATCACGGATCCACAAAATACGTATGTGTCCATATGTCCATTCCGCAAAAAAGACAATGTTTTCTACACTTGGCAGCAAAATACGGACCATGGATCCACTGAAGCCAATGGGTCTACAGAAAATGCAACGTGAATGGTATCTGTATTTTGCAGGCCGCAGGCCTCATACTATATAAAACGTGAGCAAAAAACGACAAGATACAGCCATGCCTTACCTGACTGATTTATTAAATCAAACAGATTGGAATCCATATTTGAAAACAGATTTACAAAGTTTATATACAAATAGGTAGATGCCCGTTAAGCCTGTGTCCTGCATTATGTGCAGGATCAAGTCATTTTATATAAGAAATTTCTGAATATAGACCACATACATTTCTGCAACATAGTAAGCCATTTTTGCTTTTTGTTTCTTTACATAATTAAGGGGGTTTTCCAGTTTTTCAATATCCGATTGGCATGGGTATGGCACAGCACAACCCCACATGTTGCGTATTGGACGGAGCTGGTTACTGCAATGCTGCTCCCTCTAAAGTGAGCAGGAACAGTGCTGCAGTAACCAGCTCCATCCACTACACAATGGACGTACAGTGTAGTTCAGGTGCCAGAACTACTGCATAACAACTGGGGGTGCGGGTTGTCATACCCACTCCAATCAGATACTGATGGCTTTTCCAGAAGATAGGGCTCCAATAAAAAAAAAAAATGCCAGAAAACTCCTTTAAAGGAAACCTGTCACCATGAAAATACAGTGCAGTCTACGGGCAGCCAAGTTCTACAACTGGAGGAGCCGAGCAAACTGATTTAAAGTTTTATGGGAAATGATTCAGTAAAACTAGTACCGTATTTTAAACCCTATAAGATGCACTTTTTTCCCTCCAAAGTGTGGCGTATACTAATAAGCACTTCCATTATGTACAGGAGGACCAGGAAAGAAGTGAATGCAATGCCCCCACCTGGTCTTTCTCGGGGGCTCACTGTGCAGTGACAAGGATGTCGGTGCTCTGTGACGTCAGGTCACAGAACAGCAAGATGACCAGGAAGAGTAGCAGCTGGGTCTCAGGAGCAGCAGCATTCAGAGCAGGAGGTAAGTTGGTTTATTCTTTTTATTTCTCTGAGCTGTGGTCTGATTAATATGGGGGTCATTAGCATGAAGGTCTGAATAGGGGCTTTATTAACACTGGGGGGGGCGGAGTCTGACTGGTGGTCTGAGCTCTGATGAAAAATATTTTTCTTAGTTTCCTCCTCTAAAACCTAGGTGGATCTTATAGGGCAAAAATACAGTACTTCTATGCATTCAAATTTCTGCCGTTTCTATGCTCAGTAGCCAAGTGGACGTTTTATCAGTGACTGAAGGCTGGTTTACACTGGCCAATGCATTTACACGCAGCGGTCTCCTCCACTGTATGGGAATGAACAATGGCTTGCCCCAATACAGATTCAGTGTTTCTAGGCAGCAGAGTGCTCTTTAGACGGCACATTCTGTTCAAGTGTTTTGCGCGTTCATGGGGTGATCTGTGGCACCTTTACAAGGGCAGATTATCAGGAACGAGCGTTCGTATGAACATCGATCCCAGATAATCTGCTCAGCAATCGCCATCAATCACTGATAAAGACGGTTAAACTAAACTCCGAAAGGGCAAGGATATAAATTACAAGTTTTACTGAATCTTTTCACACAAAACTATATTTCAATCTGCTCAGCTCCTGCTCTATATTTCAATCCTCCTGCTCTATAACACGCTGCCTGCAGATTGCACACATTTTGTGGTGAAAGGTTCCCATTAAACGGACTGTCAGGTTCTTAATACATTTAGCTTAGTAAACCTCCCAAAAGATGTTCAGAAATGAGCACTACAAGTGTTCTGCTACTTCAGACCTACTAATCCCTTTAAAATATGATAAATAATGGGCACACTAAATGAGTTCACTAGACTTCACCTCTTACAAGGTTATAGTAAAAAATAGGTTTTATTATACAGTAGTATAAAATGCTGTCATTTTGCTTTTATTCATTTATCTTCTATGCCATCAAAACCTGGCTATTGATGGATACTCCAAGTACCAGGCCTCAGTCAGAGGGATGTAAAGAGGATTTTAGTATTACGGTTGCAAGTTCTGGCCCAACAACTGGTCTTATGACACAAACTATGGTCTATGAAGACTTGCAGCTTTAATACAAACACTAAGGACTCATTCACAGGTCAGTGTTTGGTCAGTGATTTCCATCAGTGATATTGAGCCAAAACCAGGTGTGGCTCTAAACACAGAACAGGAGCAGATCTTTTCATTATACCTTATCTGTGGAGGCTCCAATCCTGGTTTTGGCTCAAAATCACTGATGGAAAACACTGACCTGTGAATGAGGCAAAAATCACGGCACCAATATAGCCATCTGCATGTGGCCTAGACCCACACTGCCATTTTTAAACAGAGACTGTACTTTCTCCTCCAATAGAATAGAACTTCTTATAATACAACAAATCATTTCATGCATTAAAAGGGGTTGTCCAGGATTTCACTGTTGACCTATCCTCCCAATCTCATTGGCGGGGTTTCAACAACCCATCAATCAGCTGTTCTCCAGTAGTTTCGGCAAACTGTAGCGGACAGAGCTGGTAACCAGTGGTGGACGAGGCTGTGTACTTTCCAGCTTCAAAGCTACTGGATAACAGCAGATTGACAGGGGTGTGGTGTGTATGACACCTACCAACCAGATAATGATTGCTTATCCTGAGGATAGACCAGCTATAGTAAAATCTTGGACAACCCCTTTAAATACAGTGGAGGACAGAATAGAAACTAGTGGTGTCACTCATGGAAAACAAAACAAAACTGACAAATCAAATAAAAAGCAAGTTGCTTTAAGGAGTTCTCCAGATATAGAAAAAAAAAAAAAAGCCTGCTTTCTTCCAAAAACAGCACCACCCTTCTTCATGGGATGTGTCAGGTAATGCAGCTCGGCTCCACTGGCATCAATGTGGCGCAGCTGCAATACTGCATACAGTCTGTGGATAGGGGTGGTGTTGCTTTTGGAAGAAAGCAGCCATATTTTTTTTCGGATTCTAGACAACTCCTTTAGGCCCCCATCAGACGAGTGGGTGTCACGCTGCAGACTCGTAGTACCCGTCCTGAACTTCCAGCACTGCCCGGGTCACATAGCAATATATTGATTTATGCTGCTATGTAACCCTTACAGTTCTGAAGTGTATTGGATAACACTGACCGCATTATATCACTGTTATCCAGTACATTCCAGACCTCTAAGGGTTCAGGACGGGTACTGCGCTGCGGGTCCACAGCGTGACACTCGCTCGTCTGAAAAGGGCCTTAAGGGTGCTTTCACACACAGCAGATTTTGTAGCAGAAAATTTTTGCGACTGAAAATCCATTCCATTCACCTGAATGAGGATTGCAGAAATCCATGTGCTTGCCATTAAAACAACTTTATTCACATGAATTAACCGCTTTTCAGCTGCAGAACTTTCTGCCACAAAACCTGCCGCGTGTGAAGGCACCCTAAGGCCCCTTGCAGACGAGTGTGTGTCACGCAGTGAGTATGCAACAGCCCCCGGGCTGACCTCTCAGCACTGTTGGGGGTCACATAGCATTATATTGATTTATGATGCTATGCAACCCTTAGAGGTCCGGAATATACTGGATAACAGTTATATAATGCGGTCAGTGTTATCCAATACATTCCAGAACTGTAAGGGTTACACATAGCAGCATAAATCAGTATAATGCTATGTGACCCCGTCAGTACCGGGAGTTCAGGACAGGAGCTGCGATGCGGACTCAGTGCGTGACACACGCTCGTCTGCAAGTGGCCTTAGTTGGCGAGTTTTCTCCGCTGTACATAGACATACTGAAGACTAAGCATTACATGTCTGTCCTGGCCCAGACTGATATTTTTTTCTCCCACACCAGCACCAGCTCAGTCCATGAGAATTCCTTCCCCTTGAGGGTTGGCAACCAGCGCAATTCCTGGTACCATGGTAATTTCCCAAATTCCCAAAATGATTTAATTATTTTAATTTAAAAAAATAATAATATTCCCCTTCAAGGCCACAATAACCACCCAAGCCACATGTCTAGCTCTGACATACAGAGCTCCTCCTGGAACTCTACCATTAGTTTCCCCTTTATTGTGTTACATGACACCCTCCTGCCCAGTGCAAGGACAAACAAAAAATGCTGCCGACAGCAGTTCAGATATTTGCCAAACAGATATTTTGTAGTAAAAAAAAATTCCCAGAAAGACCCCCATGAATATTTCTAACCATTTGAAAAAAAAATAAAAAAATCTTTTCATCTGGAAAATGCCTTTAGGGTTCTTAGTAGCAGTTGTAGACTTGTAGAAGTATTCCTGCGTTCAAGTGTAAAATCCACTGGGATCCAGTCTGGGAATCAATTTGCTTTTTTTGAAGTTGTTTTGAGAAAAAAATAATAAAATGTAAGGAGACTCATTCTGAATCACTGAAGTCACTTTGAATAAAAGAAGAGAAGTGTGAGAACTGCAGGCAAGGATTCAATGAGATCAGGCACACAACATATGATATTGGGACGTCTGTGTAATGAGATTCATATAAAACAACGTGAAACCAAAAGACAAGAGTGAAGAGAAATCACATTTATTTCCCCACAATGACATCAGACAGATAGAAAAATATCAGAATAGAAATCCATTTTCCAGTTTTATATTTACAGTATAATCATGGTGATGGACAAGATTCCTACGAATATTACTTCTGCTGCTGCCGACACACACATCATGTGGCTAAAGAAATTAAGTAACTTGTCCAACATCAAAATGTCAAATGTAAAATTACTGCATGAATTTCTACACAATAGTGGTACGTATAAAACCGCAGCAAATGTTCCAAAATAGATTTAAGGCCTCCTGCACATGATCTTTGCCGTAGAACGCTCCTCAGGCAATGGATCCGCGAGTCTGGATTTCTGCCTGCTGGGCTTTTGTTTCATTCCCATAGCCATTCTACCACTGCTCCGCAAACAGTGGATGGCTTCAGTGTACCATCCGTGGTTTTTGTGGACCTACTGACTTGAATGGGGCCACAGACTGCAGTATGCATCCAGGATTAGGACATGTTCTATAATGTGTGGAACGGACATACGGATGCGGACCCGTGGAAATGAATGGGAAGAGCATCTGACCCCCCCCAAAAAAAAAAAAAAAGTGAATTGGATGCGGATCCCAAATAGAGTTGTGTACAGGAGACCTAAAGGGTCATCCCAGGAATTCAAAACTCTTCTTGGTCACTTACCTGCCTACTGTTTCTGTGGGAGGGCAGCAGCTCACATCAAGCACCTGCATCTCCCAGAATACATTGCAATTGCTCGTTAACTCCTTCCTCCAATGCAAACAAAGTAGTCCCTCACATATAGCCCCAGAAATCTATATGGTAGGTAATGCGCCTACAGTTTCCTCCTGCACTGCGTAGAGATACATATAGCTATATAACGTTCGGGCTGCGTTCACATTTTGGCAGGCTATTCCGTTAGCCTGTTCGGGCATAAATGTTGGCTGGACAAAAAAACAAAACGGTATTTGTCCGGTCGACACCCATCATTTATGCCAGAAACCGTCTTGTCACCTCCAGATTCCCAACGCAACTATTAAAGCAACTCAAGAATTTAGAAGTAGAGATAAAGAATGGAAGGATTCAACTGCTTCTCCGAGATCACTGCAAAAGCATTGAGAGGAGGAAAGGAGCAGGGCAGCCACTGAGAATGAAGTCCACCGCTGAATGCAGGAGAAGGTGGACCAGAAGGATAAACAGCAGGGGGCGCTACCAGAGAGGAAAACATATGCACAACACTCACCTCTCTAATTCAGCACTAATGCCACCGTTAACTGCAGCAGTCATGTGGTAGCCACTTGTAAACAATGACCAGGGGAGGGACCACCAGAGCATCTGCACTGGATCGGCGTCATACTGAAGAAGTGTTTTTGTCATTTTATAACATTTGCTGCAGTTTTTAGTTTTTATTTAGATAGCCCCTTTTAAAGGGGTTACATGCAGCAGCAGCGGTGCAGGGACCAGCAGTGCCGTGGGGAGCGGGGTAAGTATATTCCCTCTGAGGGGCCCGGCACATGGGGGGGGCTGTTGTATGATATTGGATAACCCCCTTTAAGCTAATCTGCTCCAAGTACTAAGCAACAGTAGAAAAAAAATAAATAAATCTATGTATGAAGATATATTATAATATACTAACCACAAGGAAAAGAAGATATAATTAATACCCCACAGAAATTGGAATCCAATCTTTCAATCTTCTGCAGGTTTGAGCAAGTCTGTGTTGTGCGTGTTTGTCGCATGGACAAAAAAAACAACAAATAACACTTTATAGACATATAGGGGCATATTTATTAAGACCACCGTTTTAGACACCGGTCCTAATAAGCCCCTGCGTTGGATTGCCGAAGTTATGAAGAGATGCTGGCCTCTCCATAACTTCAGTGGATCCAATGCCGCTTCTAAATGTAAGAGCTTTCTTGCTGTCTTACATTTAGACCATTTCCTACGTCTAAACCAGGCATAGAAAATGATGAGGCGGGCCTGCCAACCCTTCCACACCCACTTTTTTTAGACCTGGGGGGGAAAAATTGCAGATTCTGCTGCAACATGGTGTGTGACAGAATCTGTGCCAGATATACGCCACAAAAGTGGCGTATATCTGATCGTAAATGACCCCCAGAGACTTTTTTTTAAATCTCAGTACTTCAGTGTCTGTTAGTTCTTAGCCTCAGTGTTAGGGTAAAGTCACACGTGGCAGATTTGTTCCAGAAATGTATGCATCCAAAAATCATGCAGTTCACGCCCAGAAATGAGCTCGGTTGCTGCACTGATACAAACTAAATCAGCCTTGGTGTTTACTACAACACTGGACTCCAATCTAAATGTGTGTGCCTTAAACAGTATAAGCCGCCCGCTGTGACCACTCACTGTTAAGACTACAGCTGTACATGACCTCCATTGTCCAAGGGCTTTCCACATCCCTAGTTTACTACGACACTCCCTTTAAGGACCTTCTGCAGGCGAACGATGGCACACTCATGCTATTTGTGGTTTCTTAAGAAAGATTTTGCCTACAAATCCCAAAAGACTGACACAAAATGATTAGGTGCCACAGGTTCATGAGGAACCTGCAAAAGATGTAATCTATTGACCAGCGCTGGTCTACGGTCCCAAAGTCTCACAACCACCAACACTACCAGGAAGGCTGTTCTGTACGATATTCTATGATCGATACATTTATGTATATAAAATCATCTTCTATAATCTTATGGAAGAAACATCAGTCTCTCTTAAATGTACTAGCGCATCCTCACCAGTTACACTGTTCTAGTTAGCAGACAGATGGGTAAGTGACAACCAGCTTTACACTGGCCTTGGTATGGACTAGGAAGGAAACAGGTTAATGTTCATTAGGAGGATGCTTACAACTGTCCATATTGGTTCTCATATTTGGAAATTATGTTCCTGCATTTGCCCAGTTCCTTTCGCAGCTCGGCCACTTCTGTACGCAGGGCAGTGTTCTCCTTCTCTAGGAAAGCTGCTCGGACAGTAATCTGGTTCTCTTTAAGACGCCGGGCATCTCGAGATCGCTTAGCTGCCACATTATTCTTCTTCCGTCTGTTCCAGTATTTTTCATCCTGTGTGACATATGAAGAGAAACATATTAAACACAGCCGACTTTTCTCAAACGATAGTACTCTGTCATCAGTCAGCTAAAACTATTCGTATTCTGTTTGTATGACTAATGTACTTTATTGCACTTGTCATTTCATCAATATACAATATTGTTGTATGTACATATACACTCCAAAAAAATATTATAAACCTAAAACTATTGTACGTTGTTGGATTTCGACCAACGAATGCTCGTTTTTGTTGAAATTGTATGTTTTAATCAACTTTAGACTAATGTGTATGGTCGATTTTAAAGTTACGTTGGATTATCATCAGGCACATCTTTAGACTGCCTACCAGACTGGATTAGTAAATCTGCTCCAATGTTGTAAGGACGTGTACAAACACACAGGTCAGGCAGAAACGTATTTAGACCATTTTTGATATTGCTCAGTAAACAAAGAGGCCACATGCAGTTACTACTGTGCGCCTAACTGGGCAGCAGATAGATCTGTGTTCACACTAGCCACAATGTAGTGACCCCTCAGATCCAAATGGCCACGAATAGATTGTATTAACTGTATGGGGTATGTAATTTTTGATGGCTACAATAACCTTGCTATTGCTAATGATGTAAAAGTGATAACTACTACACATGGGGTATTTCCATCTCACAAATGTAGTTTGTATAGTTAGATATAGCCATACCAGTATTATTACTAATAGAATGTATTTATATAAAATGTACCGTTTAGGAGATTTTCCTATTTGTATTTCCATTGTCCCACAAACATCAGTCAGGCCGTTGCCCCTGGTTACGACCACCGTGGCCATGTAGTAGTGGTGGTTGGCTTGTTCCTGTTCAAACACGCTCTGAGGTAACTGCTGTATTGTGAACGCACATTGCATGCGCATGCGGGGAGACATCTTAGGGTACTTTCCCATTTGCACTTTGGACGCTACCAGTCCAAAACGTAGACTTTATAAACGGATCCTGCTCCATAGAGATGAATTGATCTTGGAACAGGATCCGTTTCTCTGAGTTTTGGAAACGCAGACAAAAATGCTACAACCCTAAGATGTGTCTCCGCATGCTCATGTAATGTGCGTTCACAATACAGCAGTTACCTCAGGTTGAAAGGACAAGCTGTCCACCACTACTACATGGCCGTGGTGGTCGTAACTAGGGGCAACGGCCTGACTGATGTGTGTGGGACAATGGATATACAAATAGGAAAATCTTCTAAACAGTACATTGTATATAAATACATTATTAGTAATAATACTGGTATGGCTATATCTAACTATACAAACTGCATTTGTCAGATGGGAATACCCCTTTAATGTATACTGTATATTCTACTCAACTTTATAGGCAAATTGAAAGAGCAGCACAATTTCTTTCACGCACCTTCAAATCATCTGGGACATAAACTTTCTTGGCTTTCTTAATTATGGGTTGTGGCTTCAATTCTTCATCTGCAAATTTGTGCTTCCTTGGATCAAAGAGCTCCCCTCCTGGCACGCTGGAGAGCACCAGATCGACAGGGTCTGGATTGAAATTTACTTCCACTTCCACTTTTTCTGGATCGATGGGACTTGGCGGATCAGACTCTTCTTTTAACGTTGTGGAGGTTTCTAGATTTGCAACAACATATAGTATAAACCATAACTGCTTACCAAGATATAAGTCAACTGCTAACTATAAAGGATGGAACAATCAGGAAACAGAGAGACGCTAAAGCCTTGGGGAAGAAAACAAATAAAAAATGGGCTCCACACAAGAATTAAAGACTACCTAAACTTCCGGGAGAAAGCATGAGCTTCTCAGAGCGGTCTGCACATCGGCATACGGAGTATAAAAGTGCAGAGCGATCTGAGAAGTGCTCCTGCACAATCATGCTTTCTCCCAAAGGTTTAGGTACCTTCTAAGGTCCCCTGCAAGGAAAATGTGAGGCTTTCCGGCACTCCTGGATCAATTTACTTCTTAATGTGGTTTGTAGTATTGAGATTTCTCTGAAAATTCTCCTCAGTCACATTAAAATTGTAATAACCCTCCCAAAAATGTCACCTTTTTCATTGCAGATTTTTAATGTGTGTCTTCAGTAAATGTTGTTGGCGCACAACTCAGGGGACACAAATTTTTAACCCCTTAGCGGTGGCGGCACGAAGCACATGCTTCGTGCAGCTTTCAAACAAGACCAGGCCCATGTTTCTAGCTGCTACCAATCAGGAGATATCAGGAGATATGAGCAGCTAAAGCAGCCCCCCACCCCCTTTTGCCCAAAACAGTTTGGTGGGTAAAGAGAACCTGCCAACAGAAAATGCAGTGCAATCAGCAGGAAGCATGTTACAGAGCAGGAGGAGCTGAGCAGATTGATTTATAGTTTTACTGGGGGGGGGGGGGGGGGGGGGGACATATTCAAAAGTCTATTATGTTCTATTAATCAGCTAGATAATATAGACGCCGGTGTACCACAATTAGTCAGTGATGATGTTTGTGAATTATTCTGCTCAGTTGTTTAAAAAGGTCCCTACATTATTTAAGGAATATAGGAGTTGTACTGGAGCAGTTTGCCACTTATATACAGGAATATCCACTTGAACCCCAATCTCCATATTGATAATGCTTTGAGTTCCGAGTGTGGTTAGTGATAATACAATATATGACAACTAGAGATGAGCGAACGTGCACGAAACGAGCACTGTACCGCTCGGCTCCCCTGTGCTCGCATGGGCACAGGCAGCCGCTTCCGTCGTGTGTGGAGGACGGAAGCGGCTGCCTGTCCCATGCGAGCGCAGGGGAGCTGAGCGGTACAGTTTTAGTTACGAGCACGTTCGCTCATCTCTAATGACAACGTATGGCCTTGAGCGCCAAAAATATTTCCTGTTTTCTTTCCAACTGGTTCTAAGGGTATACAACCTTTTGCGCACTCGGCCATATGTTTATCCATTATTGAGAGATGGGTGAGCACAACTATTTTTTCAATCTGTGTAAATGTGTATACAGAGATAGCTGTCAGTCACTGATAAGACAGCCCCCGTGTACAACTAAGCTCTTCCTACAAAACTATACATCAATCTGCTCTATAACATGCTGTCTGCAGATGACGCTGCATTATGTGGTCACAGGTCCTCTTTAAAATGTACATTGAAAGGCAACCTGTCATGGAGACAGATCTATGTGAAATTACAGCATTATTGGGATGTCCTCATCTATGTTCACATCTGGTTCGGAGCTACTGTTGCAGATTCTGTTGCATTTGACTGAAAATATACCACTGCATGCGGCCCTATACTGTCCAGCAAAACTAAAAACCCCAATAGAAGTTTATGGGGATCATTGACACCGTTAGTCTCAGTGGTGTGACGAATCCGGCTCTGCAGTGGGATTTCCAATTTTTCAAAGGGTTGTTCCAAGTTTGCAGGTTGTTCCCTATTCACAGGATGGAGGATAGCCAACAGATCGTCAGGGTTCTGACTGCTGGGACCCCCACCAATCCCGAGAACAAGGGTCCCATTCCCCTAATCTGATGGAGCAGCAGGTACAGCATGCACCCTGCCGCTCCATTTATTCTCTATGGGACTGCCAGAGATAGCCAAGTACAGCACGTGGCTGTTTCCCAACCGTCGGACCCCCAGTGATCAACTAGTTATCCCCTGTCCTGTGGATAGGGAATACCTTGAAAGCATGGCACAGTTCCTTTAATGGACACCACAATACAGATGATGTGAACAGAGCCTATACTCCTATCCAGAGCTGCTGACTGGTGAATATGGGTCAGGTTAGCCACCATGACATTTCACAGAACAGAGGAGGGCTATCCTTTAGGTCAGGCATCCCCAAACTGCGGCCCTCCTACAACTACAACTCCCACCATGCCCTGCTGTAAGCTGATAGCTGTAGGCCATCCGGGCATGCTGGGAGTTGTAGTTTTGCAACATCTGGGGGGCCGCAGTTTGGGAATGCCTGCTTTAGGTGATCATACTGATGTCTATATTTTACTAGTCAGCCATAGATTCTCTTTAAACACGAGCCTGTAGTTTAAAGCAGGGTTGAAGACTCCAATATTGCTAGCTAGGAACATTTACCCTGCAGATCTGCTTTGCTTCCTTTACATACCGATTTCTACAAGAAAGCATTTAACCTTTAAACCTCACTGTCTGCATTCACAATTACATGTCATACAACACCAAATGCTATAATAAAAGCACCTTCAGTTTTCTGTAGTAAAACGGATGGGGACACAGGAGATACAGAAGTAGACGCAGACTCCTCTTCCTCCTCCAGCTCAGACACTGGCATCAGAGGATTCTGAATGACCTGAGCGAGCTGTGTGGGGCTGGATGGGATGCCATTCTCCAGCAGAAATTCATCAAGGTCCATATACTCCAAATGAAAAGATTCCCCGTCATATGGAATGGTCTTATCCCAGATAGGGGGCATGAGCGCTGCCGATACTGCCAACAAGTTCCCATCGAGGTTGTCATCTTGGTCCAATTTAGTCTTCTCTTTGCCTGTAAAACACACAAAAAAATAACTTACTTAAGCGGCTTCCATGATGCCAATGAATTCTGCAGCGGTGTATGGAGCTAGCCCTCACTCACATCAGTCCCTATCCCCAATCTCTGGGACCAGCACCTATCTAAAAACGGAGGTCACCTGACTGCACCCAAGGGCCAGGCTGCCATTAAACGCAGAGGTGGCCGGGATTATGGAAAAAGCCAACCTCGTGTCCACAACCCCCACAGAAGAGAGCGGAGGTGAGGGAAACAGTGCGGCTTGTGTAATCCTGGCAACCTCTGCATTCACGAAGACCCTGGACAGTTCGGGGACCCCTGTTCTCAGAGGTTTATGGTGTATCTTGTGGATATGTCTACAACTGGAATACCACTTTAGGTATCTTTAGGTTTTTAATGCCACTTTGGTCACTTTTGCTTTTTTAGTTTTTTTTTTTTTTTGCTGTAAAAAACACCAGTGCCAGATGTTAGCTGGAACATATAGAAACTGAAACCTCAGGTTGTGCACGTTGGGGGCGGGTTGGGGGGTTCTTGGCAGGTTTTTTCCTTCTGCAGAAATCCACAGCATTTCAGTCACATGGGCACGTACCCTAGGTGGCAATTTCAGCCCCAAACACGCGCCAAGTGAGGACACACAAGTCAAAGTAAGAGGGGGATGAACAATTGTCCCCCATTCAGTTTATATACTGTCAGGGGCAATTTACTGCCAATAAACGTTGATTTTTGGTGCTACGTAAAAGATGCAAGCAATTATCATTTACACTGAGAAATTTTTGTTCTGAATTGTCGGCTTGTGTTTAAAGGGAGTCTGTCACCTCCTATGCCCCCATAAAGCGCTTACATACTCAAATAGCACACCTAATCATAAATCTACTGGTACCTTTGTCTTTTCTTCAGACTTTTATAAGCTGCAAGAACGCTTCTTAATCCATATGTAAGTGAGGCCTTGGAAGTGCCCGGAGGCGGCGTTTACGGCCGTGGAGCCCGGGCTTGTGTGCTTTTTTTTCTGCTATCCCCAGCCACTGCCTCCGCCCGCCCTCCTCTTCACTCGAGTCCTCCTCCTTTTCTGGCGAGATCCCGAGCCTGTCCAGACTCGCGCTGGGCCGGCGCATGCGCAGTAGCTACAGTGATGCTGTGCCCACAATGGGCATCGCTGTGCACATGCGCCGTCTCGGCGCAAGACTGGACAGGCTCGGGATCTCACCAGAAAAGAAGGAGGACTCGAGTGAAGAGGAGGGCAGGGCGGAGGCAGTGGCTGGGGAGGGGATAGCAGAAAAAAAAAAAAGCACACAAGCCCGGGCTCCACGGCCGTAAACGCCGCCTCCGGGCACTTCCAAGGGCTAATTTACATATGGATTAAAAAGCGTTTTTGCAGCTTATAAAAGTCTGAAGAAAAAGACAAAGGTACCAGTAGATTTATGATTAGGTGTGCTATTTGAGTATGTAAGCGCTTTATAGGGGCATAGGACTCCCTTTAAGGAATGGACGTCCACAGCGTCCAACCCGATAACATGACTGCAACTAGATATCACATTACACTGACGTTCTCATAGCCTAATGCGTCTGACAATGGCCTACAGCAACAAACCACCTGACTAGGTCATGTAACGCCGGCATATCCCACACCCCTTATACCTGCATCGTGACATCTGCCATACATGTATGAGGAATATGGGGCATTTAACCCTTAGGATACCAGAGGGTTTTTCATTTTTATTTTTCTTCCCCATCTTCCTTGAGCCATAACTTTTTTTAATTTTCCCTTCACATATCCATATACGAGCTTATTTTTTGCGGGACAAGTTGTACTTTTTAATGCCACCATTTAACATGGCATACCATGTAGCGGGGAAAAAAAAAAATTCCAAATGGGGTGGAATTAGAAAAAAAAAAAAAACACGCAATTTCTCCACCGTTTTACGGGTTTTGTTCCCAGGGCGTTCCATTTGCAGCAAAACTGACCTGTGCCCTTCATTCTCTGAGTCAGTACAAATACAACTATACCACATATGTGTAGGTTTTTATGTCTAAATAATCTAAAAATACATTTAACCTTTGAGAAATTTGTTTTTTGCTTTTTACATCACCATATTCTAACCCCCATAACTTCTGAATAGTTATTTCTACTGAGTTGTGTGGGGGCTCATATATTGCGGGACAATCTGTAGTTTTTATTTATACCATTTTGGAGTGTGTGTGACTTTTTGATCACATTTTTTGGGGTAAGAGAAGCAAAGAAAAAGTTACGCCATTCACCATATTAGAAAAATATTTTTATATTTTAATAGTACGGGCGTTTTCGGTCGCGGTGATAACATAATATAAACATTATGGCTATTTATTTTTATTCTATGTAAAGGGAGGTAATTCAAACTTTTTTCATATATTTAACGGTTTTTAAAAACTTTTTAAAATGATTTTGATGCTCGTATTTGAGCCTACAAAATCAATTTTTTTTCATTCTAAACAATAATGGATTTTTTTATATCTATTAATTGTTCAGAATTGGTAATTTCTTATGTTGGCCTTCTGCCCAAAATTAGAATTGCATGTTAAACGCCCTGCGTCTCTTCAGCGAGACCCAAAGCATTAAAACCAGTTACCAGCATCTTCACTGGCCAGAGGATGCCGTAAGAAGCAGGTTTTTCACCCTTTAGATGCCGTGATCTCCCTTGATCACGACATCTAAAGGCTTGAATGACCACAATCTGCGTTATTGCCGGACAGCAAAGCTTACTTACTTGCTTCCCGGGCTTGCTCTCTGCTCGTTCCTTTCCAGGCCTGCAACACTCTGCTGTGGTCTTTCACTGAAAACTAGGGCCGGGCGATTAATCGAATTAATTCGATTAATTCGCCAATTGCAAGCCTCACGATTTTATTTTTTAGGAAAATCGTGAATTTGATTTTCCTAAAATGGCGCCCGACATATAAAATAAAAAAAAAAAATATCTCACTTGTCCTGCGCCGCGGCTCCGGTGTCCAGCGCTCCTCTTCTTTTCCGGGGCTGCGCTGCACTGTCCTGACCGCGTACAGCGTCAGGACGTAGTGCGCCCACTCTGACCTGACGCAGTCAGGTGACAGTGCAGCGCCGGGAGAAGAAGAGGGGCGCCGGACGTGGAGCAGAGCCGCGGGCACAGTGGGCCGCTCTGAGGTCTGATGGCGGCACAGTGGGCCGCTCTGAGGTCTGATGGCGGCACAGTGGGCCGCTCTGAGGTCTGATGGCGGCACAGTAAGCCTTTTTAAATTTATTTTTACTAACATAAGAAAATCGAGATTTAAATCGTGAATCATCCAAAATTAAAAAAAAAAAATAATAATTCGAGATTTATTTTTTTTTTGGCCATATCGCCCAGCTCTACTGAAAACATCTGATTTGACAATGTTTGCAGCCAGTCACTGGTGACCCCTTACGCCATGACAAATGGTCACATGGCGTAAAGGCATTCGGTCTACGCCACAGCCAATGATTGGCCTGTTTTCAGCGAGGGAGCCCAGTGTAGCATCGCAGGCCTGGTAAGGAAGGAGAGGAGAACCAGCGCCGGGAAGCAGGTAAGTGAGCTTCCCTTTCCAGGTCCGGTCAAGGAGACGTGGTGCCATGACAACAGGGGTCAACGTCCGGCACTCCAGCTGTGGTGAAACTACAACTCCCAGCATGCTCCATTCACTTCTGTGGGAGTTCCAAGAACAGCCAAGCAAGTGTGCATGTTGAGAGTTGTACATCTCCATAGTTGGAGTGCAAAAAGTTACTGATCCCTGCATTAGAAAAACAATTCCTTGTACTGCTATGTGAAAGAAAAACATTTAAAAATAAGGCTTTATGGGGTAAAGAGAAATAAATAAAAATAAACCAAAACATATTAAGGGACGGGAAGGGGTTAATGTTAAAAGTTATGTTGTGCAATAGACATTTACATATTAAACTATGGGGGGGGGGGGATTTTACATTAGTTTTATGAGAGTCGCAGTACAAAATTTCCAGCCGCATGCAGAAACGCAAATGTAAACGCAGATGCGCATAAAATACCGCACCTACGTGTAAGACTGAATGCATGGGCCCTCACGGACACGGCCCGGGACTGTGCCCTCTGCACACAGACATTGTGCGTTAGTCTAAGAAAATTGCATCTACCCCCACTTGCTGACATTGTGACAGAGACGCGGCTTATGGCCGCTGGCAGCTCACAAGGGAGGCGCCATGGCCGGGTAGAACGCCTCACCGACGTCTTCTGCATCCAGAAAGTTCCTTGGAGGATTCTCAATGAGCTTCTTCAGCACCAGCGGGAAGGAGTCGCCCAGCACCGATACCGGCGGAACCGGAGACGTCGAGGACTCAGAAGGCTGCGGTGAAGACATTGCGCTTACGTTGTAGAGTACACCCGGAGCACACGGCTGGATAGACGCTTTTTCCACGCTCACTTCATTATTCATGACCCTCTGGCGTTGATTGGTCAAAGCGTTGCCTTCATGCAAATAGCCTCCGTGTCCTATAGTTCTCTGCCAATGGGCACAGCGCCTGCGAGTGTGACGTAGTTTAGCGGGCGTGATTTGTACTTCACCCTCAACATAACGCGCCAATGTAAGCACCGCAGTGATGCGCGTCACCACGTTATGTTAATCCCTTCACGAGAAGCTGCGCGCCTGCCTTCAATTAGCATTCAGCACAGGCTTCACGCTGATTGGCTCAAATTGCCCTTCTTACACAACCGCTCACACCTTGCAGTCACGAGAAGTCACAAGCAGGGTCACGTTTTGGTAGAAATGCCAATCACGGTTTTAGCTCCTCCTTTCTTTTGCCCCCCGGTACCAATGGGCTGCCTGGAATGTCAGGTTGAAAGGGGCGTATATACATTCCTTGGTTTTCATTTGCTGTAAGCTGGAGACGTCCCTGCCTCTTGTTTACCACACCGAGCTGTCACAGGGCTCCAGCACGTGTACCTCGCAGGAATGTCAGGTGACCAGCAGTCTACTAGAGGCTCCTGTGAGGGGCTGCAGTAACCAGTGTTCAGCTATGGCCGCTGGCTGTAATAAAAGCATTTTTCAATCAAAAATTGGGGCAGTTTTGAATTCTTTCTTAAAGTTGTCAGACTTGAGAGAAGGGTGGGGGGGTGCTAAAAAATAAAAGAAACAACCAATACAACACAGGTATAACTAGGTGACCACAGCAGCCAATCACTGGTCGCCACAGTCTCCTGCCATATTCTGCTGAGGCCAGTGAGTGGCTACAACAGTCACAATATTAGGGGGTGGTTTCAATGTTATGGCTGATATGTACACATATTTGTAGCTGATTATATGTCAGTCAGGTCATATCAGGCTATCTCAAGCTGCCAAGTTCCTGGCGCTCTGTCCCTGGCATCGTCTGCAGCCTTGGCACTAATTATTTCCTGGCAGACCGTGACTCATTAAGACATGGATTATTTTATTGCGTAATTTACAGGAAAAGCGTTAGAGGTTTGATTGCCGTTTATTAAATCATCAGTCAAGGACATGATAGTCGCAAACTCCAAAGTGAGAAGACTCAGGGTGCTGAAGTGGGTGGACGATCTAGGATGTGAGGGTCACATAAGGCATTGCTGAGAGCCTATTATCACCCATTTTCTTCTGCACGTCTATAAGGCGTCAGTTTTGCAGTCGGTGGCAGTAAAGCACTTAAAGGGGCTGTCTGGGTTCAGAGCGGAACCTGGACATATCCCTTTCTTCACCCAGGTAGCCCCTCTGAGATGAGCATCGGAACATTTCATGCTCTGATACTGTCCCTTGCCCTGCACTGAACCGCGCAAGGCAAAGGCTTTTTCATTAGATCCGGTGATGTATTGGGT
Source organism: Rhinella marina (assembly GCA_900303285.1). Classification (NCBI taxonomy): domain Eukaryota; kingdom Metazoa; phylum Chordata; class Amphibia; order Anura; family Bufonidae; genus Rhinella; species Rhinella marina. The sequence goes on along the minus strand of ONZH01009160.1, from coordinate 115,770 downwards.
GTCTGCTAGGCAGAGGCTTCTGCCTAGCAATGTTCTCGGTGATGTCACCGACGGGCTTTAGTGCTGCTCTAGCCTGTGTACCTCTGATGGAAGCCTGTGATGCATGTAAACCACTGTATAGGCATAGAGAGGAATACAGCAGCTACTGACAAAAATGAACACTTGGTGACATACGTTTTGTTTACTGTGTCCTTTCACACAGGAAAGTGTATTGAACTACGTCTTTCCTATGCATCAGAGAACATGAAAGTTTCTCAGCACCTGAAATACGCTCTATGGAGAAAACAATTGGGACACACCTCGTTAATTGTTTAATTCAGATGTATAAACTCTAGCCCCCAGCCCTGCAGTCTGCGAATGAATGGCTCCTTCTAGAGCTCACTGAATTCCAGTGTGGTACTGTAATAGGATGGCAACTTTGCAACAAGTCAGTTTGTGAAATTTCTTCCCTCCTAGATATTCCACCATCTACTGTGAGTGCACGTGGAAGCAACTCAGCCACAAAGTGGAGACCACGTAGAGTTACAGAGCGAGGTTGGAGACCATGAAAGTCACCGACGCTTTGCTGACTCAGTATCTGCAGGGTCTAAACCTCCTCTGACATTAACATCAGTACAAAACATGTGCGCCAGGAGCTTCAAGGCACGGGTTTCCATGGCCAAGCCTCTGTACGCAAGCCTTACATGGATGGAGTGGTGTAAAGCATGCTGGACTCTGGAGAAGGGGAAACGTGGTCTGTGGAGGGATGAATGACACTTCTCCATCTGGCAGTCTGATGGACGAGTCTGGGTTTGGTCAATGCCAGCAGAATGCTACCTGCCTGACTGTATTGTGCCCACTGTAAACTTTGGTGGAGGAGGGATTATGCTATGGGGTTGTTTTTCAGGGTTTGGCCTAGGCCCCTTAGTTCCAGGGAAGGGAAATCTTAAATCTTCAGTTCAGCATACCAAGACATTTTGGACAATTGGACACTTCCAACTTTGTGGGAACAGTTTGGGGAATTTCTGTTCCAGCATGACTGTGCCCCAGTGCACAAAGCAAGGTCCATAAAGGTATGCTGGATGAGTTAGGTGTGGAAGAACTTATGTGGCCCTCACAGAGCCCTGACCTCAACCCAATCCAACACCTTCGGAATGAACTAGAATAGAGATTGTTTTAGCTACAAAGGGGGGACCACCATGAAGCGTGATAAAAAACAGGCGCTCGTGACTTTTTTCCCCAAAAAAGTTGCATTTAAAAAAAATCACAAATACAGACTGCAACTTTTTAAAACCACTTTTCTGGCACAAGGGAGATGACGAATAACTCCCATAGTTTTGTGGGAAAAGATTTAGTAAAAGTTGTAATTTAAACATTTAAACTTCTGTTCTTTGTGAACCTAAGGCCCCTTACAGACGAGCGGTTGTCACGTTGCGGACTCGCAGCAAGGCCCCCGGCTGAACTTCCAGCACTGCAGGGGTAGCATAGTATTATATTGATTTATGATGCTATGTAACCCCCACAGTTCTGGAATGTATTGGATTTCACTGACAGCAGAGCTAGAGTGTGTGCAGAGGAAGGCCATTAAGTTAATTAAGGGTGTTGTCTATTGGTGGCCTATTCTCAGGTTAGGCCATCAATATCTGATCAGCAGATGTCCAACACACTGCACCCCTGAGGATCGGCTGTTTGGGAGTAAGGCCCCTTTCACACGAGCGTCACAGATTTGGTCCGGATGCATTCAGGGTGCGCTTAGGGTAACTTGCACCATTTTGAGTTCAGTCAGTTTTGTCTGCGAGTGCATTAAGTTGTTCAGTTTTTTCCGTGCAGGTGCAATGTGTTTTGATGTGTTTTTCACGCGTGTGATAAAAAACGGAATGTTTACAAATGACATCTCTTAGCAACCATCAGTGAAAAACGCATTACATCCGTACTTGCTTGCAGATGCAATTAGTTTTTCACGTAGCCCCATTCACTTCTATGGGGCCAAAGCTGCGTGAAAAACGCAGGATATACTGTAGAACATGCTGCGAATTTCACACAACGCAGAAGTGATGCGTGAAAAAAAACGCTCATGTACACAGACCAACTGAAATGAATGGCTCAGGATTCAGTGCGGGTGCTATGCATTCACGTCAAGCATTGCACCCACGCGGAAAACTCGCTTGTGTGAAAGGGGCCTAACTGTCTCAGCCCAGTCCATTGTGTACTGGATAGTGTTGGTTACTGCATTGCTGCTCCCATTCACCTCACTGCTCCCATTCACTTTGGAGTTGGGAATTCAATTTTCTCCATAAAGTTTTTTTTTTCTTTCCCCTGGATCAACCCTGTAGAATTATAGGTTGAACTTATTGGACCTGTGTTTTACCAGTTATTTAAATATTAGGCTAGAATCACCTTTCCATTTGGTAGTCTGTTCCGAAAGAGAAGCAGACTCCAGGAATTATCGTATCTGTCATAGCTTTACACCGCCGGACACCACCATCTCCCTATTCACTATACTGGGATCAAGCAAGTTTTCAGAAATGTCGTCTTCCTGCCGGAAAATACTGCTTCGTCTCCTTGTCGGTGTCCCACTATGCCAGATCCGGTAATTCTGGATGTTTGCTCCTCTGCTGGACCAGACTACCAGATTTACTAAGCGGAGAGATGAACTTAGCCTTACCTAGAGTTTATTTTCACAAGAAAAGAAGATTTTTATTCTTTCAAAGCAGGTCTGGAGATGAAAGCAGTGATCAGGCTACTTGCTATGGACAAGTGTTTTTGTCTGCCTTGTTTTTTAGATGAATCCCATTGCCTTTAGTTGTTATACTTGGTATCTCATTACGATATATATGCCTCATTGGCCACGTTTTATAAATATAGTTCATCTCAAACTGCAGAAGGATTATCTACCAGTCTTATGATTTACCAATACTAACTTTTTTTTAAAGAAAATGTATTCATGTGTCTATGATTCCGGTCAGATCATAATGTTCTGCAGGAAATCATTAGAAAGTAGCTAGCCCAAACTTTTAACCACTTTTCTTTTTTAAACCAAGCAGTGGCATTGCCCCATGACTCTAGGGAATGAAATACGCCTTTGTATTAATCTCTTTCCAGGCTTACATTCCAGCGAGTAACTATTTAGACCATGGCTGTGATGCAGGATGTATTAGTTACATGTGATCATATTCAATGAAAGATTATTATTGTTTTCTAGCTTCATGTATTAATTATGAAAGATCCTATTTAAATGTGGCTTCTTATGTTTCATATCACAAGATTTAATGGTTTCAAAACATTGAAAGAAAGAAAAGTGGACATGTTGAGTTACGAAAATCTGATGATTTGCCTTTTAGGTAACTTCTACACTAGTGTTTAGTGTTCCTTCACTAAAATGAAAATGGGCCCATAAGAGGGTGCATAAAAAAATTTCACAAGGAGAAGGCTTCAGAAGTTTTGCATTGTTCTTAGTTTCTGTTTTAGTGAACAAAAATTACCTGGATCTTGTCTTAAGGCAGCTATACATATTCAATAGCTGTTGACTGAACAGTTATCCTCCTCACAACTCCCTCATACATATACATGTTCAGCTTGACTAAGCATGTACAGGGCCATAGAACCTACAGGGAAGTTTCCCAGTGGGCCGATGCCCAGGGAGCTTCCCAAGCTCTCTACACAGTCACTGGCCGGGTACATAATGATCTGATGCGCTCAGCGAAGTCTGTGGCTCCCTGCCCTGCTCTTCACCCTCATAGGCCACTATATGAGGCAGGGACACAGGTGTCTCAAGCTGAAGGCTGGAAATTCCCTGAAGCACAGACGGTGGTTTGGAACAGGACGTAGGAATTTAATTTTGTTTCTTCTTTACTTGGCCACTTCAGGAGAATACTACTGGGGGCACTATAAGGGTGATTACAAGTGGAAGTCCAGGCTGTATGCTGAAGGTAGTGCTGGCTTGGTGCTGTGGCCTGCATCTCACCTTCTCAGCCCCCTGCTCCATATTTTAATTAGTGACAACTGGAAAAGAAAGAGGACAGAACGTGGCAGCTATTGACGGCCACCACAGAGGGGCAGCTTCAGTGGAGGTATTTGTACTGCACTGTTGTATTTGGATGTGCTGGGATGGTATTTTGTACTGCACTATTTTATTATTGATCCTGCTTACTTGTGCTGGCCCTGCCGACTTGTGTTGCCTGATCTTGATACCTGTAAATATGGAGATGCCGTAAACATGGCGTCACTTTTAGTTATTTTTCCAGGGCCACTTTAAGTTCCCAGTCCGCCCGTGAACATGTATGTGTATATAATTTGTTAGGCAAATAATCTGTTGGCAGCTTATCTCCCGGGAGAACAGGGTTCAGCCAACAATATACTAATATTATGGGGGCCTCTAGGTTGTATTCAGTAGGTCACACCTGCATACCTGGATTCCCTGCAATGCAAGTGAAACAAACTAAGGCCTCTTTCACACTAGCGGCAGCACGGATCCGGCAGGTGAAGGGTGCCGCCAGATCCGTGCTGCCGCAGGGACATGTGTGGGGCCGGAACCGCGCTCCGGCCCCACACATGTCACACAGTACATACACACAGACATATACACATACATACTTACATGCTCCCGGCAGGTCTCCACATTGCAGGAAGAGCAGGACATCGCGCACATAGGACGATTCCCCACAGCGCCCTCTGCTGGGTGCCGGGTGGAATCGTCCTATGTGTGCGCCGTCCTGCTCCTCCTGCGCTGTGGAGACCTGCCGGGAGCATGTCAGTATGTATGTGTATTTGTATGTGTATATGTCTGCGTATGTTTATGTGTATGTCTGTATGTGTGTATGTATGTATGTGTGCAGGTGACAAATCCGTCATGAACTCGGATCCGTCCCCATTGACTTGCATTGGGGGTCATGACGGATCCGTCTTGGTGCGGATGCCTGGACCGGAGAGCAAACCGCTGCATGCTGCGGTTTGCTCTCCGGTCTGAAGACGGAAGGGAATGCTTTCAGGAGCATTCCGTTGTCTTCAGTTCAGTTTTGTCCCCATTGACAATGAATGGGGACAAAACTGAAGCGTTTTATTCCGGTATTGAGCCCCTATGACGGAACTCAATACCGGAATTATAAAACGCTAGTGTGAAAGTAGCCTTATATCATTGTGTAACCTAATGGTGATCTAAGTTTGGTGCACTTGTATCACGGGAGACCTGGCCTACAACACATTTATTATTTAGAATCCATGAGATATGACAAGATATTTCTGATTCAAACCCAGCTGTCTATCTAATTTTTCAGATGATGACTATTCACCTTCACTGCTGAAGATACTAGCATGGTTTCTATTTGCTTGTGAGGCTACATCAAGTCTAATTAGTTAATATGAATCGCTATGTACTTTCCATCAGGTTCACAGATCATCTTTAATTTAGAGTTCAGGTTTCATTAAAAGTAATGGATCCCAGGAATGCAGCACCTACTGTTCCACTAAGATAGAATAGGACTGAATGATTCTATGATGTAACATACATATTATGCAATCTGTTAATAAAATCAGTGTGTCATGTATTAAGTCTATGTGAATTGATGTCACTAAAGTATTTTTGATGCCACAGTGACATTTTCTGTATAGCATAGATGATAACAAAAAGGAGCCTTACAGGACTTAATGATGAATTATCCTTAGGATAGGTCATCAATATCAGTGCGGCAGTGGTCCAACAACCAGCACTAGAGATTAGCGAGGCACATTAAATCAGCTATATCCTGGCCTGCAGGGAGAGTGTATCTCGGTGTACATCACTGTGCATTGCAGCAACATGCATAGCTAGTCCATTCTGGTAGTGAAACAGTTACTGTGACGGGCAGGTGGACACCCCAATAACAGTTGAATTATACCGCTTATTTACAACAATTTGAGAATCAAGGCATAATAGAATAGAATTATCTATTAAACAAGGTGGACACTGTTCAATTAGATAGCTCAATACTCTTGATGCAAACTGCGCTGTCTCCTATGGATCCCTCAGCTTCAGATTACAGTCCCTGCAGTCTCCCTATGCTTTCCCTACATTGTGTAAAAACTCTCCTTACGATCTCCCTGCACTCTCCCTATCCAATATTCCATAATAAATTTAGCAACACTGTCCCTAGCGCTGGTCTTGTTTCTCCCTATACTTAGCTCACAGTGAAATGGCGGAGACCGCATGGGATGAGGCCTTTAAAGGGCTGTGACATCTCAGGGGCTAGCTGGCTGCGGCTGGCTGCACGGCATTATGGGTGATCTCACATTCCCGAGCTTCTTACTTTCACTTTGTAACACGTGTTTTAGGACAAAAATGATTCGTTACCACAAATCGCGAGGAAATTCAGATTAATTGTGAATCAAATTATTTCTAAACTTCGGATCGAATTCCACTTCATATGCTTTGATTCACTCAACACTAACCAGCATCCCTGCCAATGAACTGTAATCATAAGTTCTAGAATGAGGCACCAGAACTACACTGCCTGGTTCCACCACCAGAGTTTGTAAAAACAGTTGATTGAAGGGGGTGCTGGGAATTGTCCACCTATCCTAAGGATAAGCCATCAATAAGGGGGAAGATCTGACCAGTTTAAGAGGTGCATGCCTCTTAATAAATTTGTTGCATCTTTTTCTGTCTGTGCACCAGAACTGATTTCTGGTGTAATCTGGGGCGCATGTTAAATGAGTTGGACCATGGAGGTCCCATTCTTGCCCCACTGACTTTTTGGAAAAGTGGTGAGGGTGTTGATAAAAGCAAACAAATCTCAAACTGGCAAAACTGACAAAATTTCTGACTTTTCTATGCCAGAAAAGTGGCGTACAGCTGTAAGAAATGACCCTGACTGTATCTTTATTAAACGAAATCAAGTCACAAGAATCTCAAGTCAGTTTACTTGAGGAGCCTCAGTGATCTGCAGTTTTGTGTAGATTCTGCCTACCATAGTTTGACTGGCCTGAACCACAGGGGATCTGAATGATGCAACCAAAATATCGGCACTAAAATATGGATATGTTATTTCTATGGTGATCTAAACTCTGTTTAGTACAACTGCATCTGTTACTGACTACTACAGTAAATTTGCAGTACCACAGTATATCTGTATGGATCCGTTGGGGTTAATAATCCTGACTCTGCCATTGTAGGAAGTTAGGTGTTGGACTTTGGTCCGCTCATAGCTCATTCTAGAGTTAGCTAAAGAAGTGTAAGAAGTTACATGTTCTAACTCATCAGAGTATAGGCCTGAACTCCATAAAACCACTAACTCTTAGGGATCTACAGAGAGAAAACCATCTCTAATTTATAGTACTCCAGGAGGAGAAAGAAAAGAAAAGAACCAAGAAGGTCCAGAATCTGCAAGCCCAAGCATTGGAGTCAGTCAGTAAGGTATTTGCTAAAGCTGATAGAGACTTTACTGTAGTGAGAGGGACATTGTTAAAACACCTTTCACACTTCAGTCCTGGCCAGTCATGTCTTAATCCTCTATTCCTCAGCTGGGAATGATAGTCACCATTTCAAGAATAATACCAGCAGCCTTAGATTCTGCAGAGAGAGAATTTGGAGAGACGGAGGGATGGAGTACTACAATCCTCACCCTCGCCAATATCCATAAATTGTTAGGGCTCCGCCAGAAACACCACGATCCGTTCCTCTGTTCTGCATCTCCAGGATTGCGGACCCATTCAAGTGAATAGGTCCGCGATCCGTGATACGGGGTGCACACGGCCGGTGCCTGTGTATTGCAGACCTGCAGTATGCGGGCCGCAATACGGCCATGGCCGGCCAACGGCCGTGTGCATGAGCCCTTATCTGGGAAGTTTTGCACTGTAAATTGTTTGGAATTGTGTTTTGATTCTATTGTGCACTTTAGTAAAGAGAGACTTGTTTATTTTGACTTGGTTACTGACTTTAGCACCATTCACCATCCACAGGACCTACATCTTCTGCCTTGCACCCATACAACACTGATAACACCAAAGGCACCCAAACTATCATCAGGCATGAGCCCCAAGGGTATGCCCTGAGGGAAGAAAGGATTTGCCCTCCTATCACTACTCTGGCACTATGGAGCATTGTTGTGAGGACTGTTGTGAATAATTATTGCAGCCAGAACCACTACACTCCCATTGTTTACTCCTGCTCCTTCAGGGCTTGCCGCGAATGGAACTAAGATTATTACAAACCTGAATTACATGTTCTGACACAATCTGACACTTTTAATAGGTGCAGCCTTTTGTATTTTGTCCTGCAAATTGCGGTTTATACATTAATAGACTTTTTTTATAGTGGTTTAGAGACTGTAGAGTAATGGTGGCAAAGCAACTCTCCCTAAGAAGTGACTAAAACCCCTCCACATCACAAAACAGACCAGCGCTGCCAAGTGTGCCGTGCAATAATTGCTGTATTCACATTGGTGCTGCGTTACCAGTGTTTACAGTGCCCTGCACACCTTGCCCTTTGCCTTTTACGATTTCATACCTGAAAGAGCTGCCAGTATTCTTTAAAGTAGGTCAATCACATGCAATTGAATCTACCATAAGCAGAAACAAGTGTTCTGATGTGCCCGTGACATGGATAAGCTGGTGGCTGCACCCACTGACTGTGTGTATCAACAGTATTATAAAACTGGCTTAACCACAATATTGTTAGCACTTGGCATGAGAAGATAATAAAATTGCATCCTTTAGGTACAGCAAACATCATAGATGCCAGCCTGCCCTCATATAACCTTTGCATGGGTTCAGAGAGTTATAATTAACGCAGGATTATTGCATTTTACTGGTAAAGCATTATTATCAATCACCTTTCCCATAACAATCTGTGCGTCCTCCTGTAGCAATGTCTACATGTCTGCTCTCTATAGGGCCCTACTGCACCTCTTAATCGACCCCCCTTCCCTCCTGATTTAAGAAAAAGGCACAGCCTCCATACACATGGCTAAACCATCTGCATGACACCCAAGGCCACTTTCAGTGCAAGCATTTCTCTTTTAAACAACTATAAAAACTTTAGCCAATAAAACTTAAAACTTCTGGATTAGAGGGTGCAGCAACCTGACCCTAGCCATCACGTGGATCTGTTGCTTAGAATATGCTGCCTTTTATATGTGAAAAAAGTGGCCCGCTGTTCCTTTCTAGAGACAGCTCAACATTTGTCCATAAGCAGAATCTGATATTACAGATCAGAATCAGTCACTATGATGGGGATGACACGGCCCATTGACAAAAGCAGAGCAGATCCACTATGTCCATGTGCTAAATGCTCCAAAATAATTTGTAGTAGTTGTCTTGGGTCTAGTTTATTAATGAGGAAGGTGCTGCGCTCGCCTTTCCACTGTCCTCAGTGATGGCTAAAGTGATCAATTATGGAAGTAACGCTTTCCTAGCTAATTTCCATTTTAATAAATATGATACTTTAAGACAACGTTATTTAGGCTATGGACACCCTTAGGGCATTTTTTCTGTGATTTCATTTTACTTATTTTGGACTAAAAATTATTTGTTCAATTGGTCTTTATTAAAAACCTTCAGCCACTTCTGAGATACAAGGGTTAAAAATCAGTCTGTTTGCAAGCTGTCACAATCTATTTTCTTTGAATCCCATCTGATGGCTCATATGTAGCTCTTATCTCTAAACTTCTATCCTCATAAACAATCATTATAGCTGAATTCTTAGAAAACTGATAAGAATATGGCTTAAATAAGTGTTTATGAGGTCAGGAGATCGGAGATAAGGACTACACATGAGCCGTCAGATAACAAGATTCAAAGAAAACAGACTGAGAAAGCTTGAAAACAGACTGATTTTATTTACCCATGTATCTCAGAAACGGCTGAACATAAACATATATAAAGACCAATTGAAAAAAGTATTTTTAGCCCAAAATGAGTAAAATAAAATCCTAAAAAATGCCCCCAAAGGTGTCCATAACCTTAAAAAATATTGTAAATGTTCTGAATTTTTGTAATATTTTACTGATGAAATAGGCACCCAAAGTTCAGGGTGTCTATAGAGCTCTGGAATGTGTACACTCATACACCGGTGACGTGTATGCTGTACCATATTTTTCGCCCCATAAGGCGGAGGGAAAAATGCCCCTGCGTCCTATGGGGTGAATGCTAATGAGCGCTTCCATTATGGAAGCGCTCATTAGCACTGGAAGACAAGGAAGCAGTGAAGACTCTGTACTCACCGCTTACTGGTCCTCCGTTCAGCTGTGCTGTGCTGCGCACAGCGTGAGGGTGCTCTGTGACCTCACGCTGTGCACGCCGGGTCACGGCACAGCCGGAGGCAGAAGGAAGAAGAGAGAGCGCAGGCGGAGGAGCGGTGGCATCCAGGAGCAGGAGAGGTAAGTGGCTTTTTTATATTATAACACATGAGGCTGCTGGGGCTAATATAATGTGGCTGGGGCTGGTAATTGGCGCTGGGGGCTGGTGAGAGGCAATGGGGGGCTTATAAGAGGCACTGGGGGCTGATAAGAATCTGCTGGGGGCTGGTAATTGGCACTGGGGCTGGTGAGAGAAAATGGGGCTTATATAAGACTGCTGGGGGCTGATCAGAGGCATATAGAGGGCTGATATAAGACTGCTGGGGGCTGATAAGAGGCATATGGGGTGTGATATGAGACATATGGGGGCTAATAAAAGGCATGGGGCTCTTATCTGAGGTCTGATTGGGGGTCTTTCACATTGAGATCTGAGCTGAGGTCTAATTGGAAGTCTGATCTGAGGTCTTATTAACACTGGGGGTCTTATTGGGACTGTCAGCTGAGGACTGATCAGAGGTCTGATGAAAAATATTTTTTTTCTTATTGTCCTCCTCTAAAACCTAGGTGCGTCTTATGGGCCGGTGCGTCTTATAGGGCAAAAAATACAGCATATTGGTGTACAGATCCACAATTCTGCTGGAATAAGGGCCAGAGTGAGCTCTGTAGGAGACTATGTCACTAGTCCTGCCAGTGCCTGCTCTGCTCATCTACAGCCAGACATAGCACATCATTGAAGGGTCTCCTGTACAGATGTGCTATGCAGACCAGCGATGTAGGCTCCTGCCAGTATAGAGCTCACTGCAGCCCCTATTGTATTATATTCACATACTGCTGACATATTCCGCAGGGCTTTACAGAACTGTGTAATCCATGCACCTGTACAATGTCAGCGATGTTAAGATCATATGGATTCCAAAGCGATATAGACACCCTGAACTTACAGACATTAGCATCAAGCTGTCCCCTCAACAGGGCTCACAATCTAAGTTCCCTATCAGTATGTCTTTGGAGTGTGGGAGGAAACCGGAGTCCCCGGAGGAAAACCACACAAACTCCATGTGACCTATCTTCTGGATAGGTCATCAGTATCTGATTGGTGGAGGTCTGACACCGGGGATCCTCACCAATCTGCTGTTTATGAAGGCACCAGCGCTCCTGTGAGTGCCGAGCCTTCTCACAGCTTACCAAGCACAGTGTCGTACATTGTATATCGGCTGTGCTGCAACTAGGCCTTGTGATCGATGAACATATCGTCACTTAGCCTAGGAAAAGTTGCAAGAAGGCTGTGAGCGCCAGTGCCTTCTCAAACAGCTGATTGTGGGGGTCCCGGATGTCGGACGCCCACTGATCAGATACTGATAACCTATCTGGATAATAGGTCATCACTAGTAAAATCTCGGAAAACCCCTTTAACTTTTCCCACCTAATTTAAGAGCATCCAACCTCTTGTATTACAGTGGTCCAACAACCCCTCCATTGAGTGTGTCTCGATATGGCCTTTGCCTGAAACCTCATATAACCGAACAGAAGTCAGGGGGTCCCTCTAACCATTATGCAAGTAAATAAGGCCACCAACATATTGAATAATGCTTTACATCTGAAAGGGCAGTGAGAACTTTCTGAAAGGCGCCCAGCAGCAAGAGAGATGAGCTCATTAACAAGTTCAAATTAAACGAGAACATGGTGGGAACAGGCAGAAACCTGCAACCTCGGAACAAAAAAAACACATTGTCCCACAGCTTTTTTACAGTTTCTGTATAAATCAAATCTGACAAAAGCAGTTTACAGTAAATAGGAATTGTTTCTGGTCACTGGTCTCAGCATTGACTTGTCCATAAGCATGGACTACAGGCACTGGAACAGGGCGCTGGTGACAAGGTATGGATTCCTGAGCACTATAGACACCCTGAACTTCGGGTGCCTATTTTTTTTATAAAATCTGAACATCTGGATGCCATTGGAATCATAAAGTAAAGGACATCCTTATTTTACAAAATAAGATTGATTTGGTTAAAGAAAGCCAAGCCAAGGAAAGTCTTTAGGCAGAGCAGATTCTGGAATATAACTACAATTGGGGTCAGGATCAGACAAGCCCTTCAACGGGTTATCCCATGAACAGCATTTATCTCCTATCCACAGGATAGGTGATAAATGTATAATCGCCAGGGATCTGACCATTGGGACCTACAGTGATTCCCAGAATAGTGGTCCCTGAGTCCCTTGTATGAATGTGGCAGAAGTGCGCATGTTGGTCCACTACTGGGCCTGGGTATTGTTCTTGCACAGGGGCCCAACTTTTGTCTGTGTGCCACTTAACATCCTAATATGCATACCATTAAAAGATAAAAATGCATGTTTCCCTATGAAACCATTTATTTGCAAACACCTTAGTGCAGGGGTACACAACATGCTGCCAGGGGGCCACATGATGACCTAAATACTATTCTTGTGGCCTCAACCAGCTGATCACAGATATACTTGTCAGTGTCTGGTGGCTGCTCACATGTATTTTGCAGTAGCAGCGATGGGTAGGGGTACTTTCATATATATGTGGCACAGCAATCTGGCAGGTTGTTCCGGCAGAGAACAGCCTGCCAGAGTTCTCTGGATTCGGCCTTTTACCGCCAGAGCTCATTGACTATAATGTGAACCAGTGGGGATCCAGCCCCTCTCCAGCATAAAAAAATTGCTGCACGCAACAGTTTTTGTCTGGGTAGCGACTGTAGACTATAATGGGATCTGGTGGACATGTGACACTATCCGGCTGTGTCGGATTCTGAGAACTGCTGAGCCACATATGTGAAACTAGCCTAGGTCTAATGGTACGCTGTGTGGCCATTTCTGAGACACCATATAGCGCATAGGGTAGGTCTCTTGATGCCTGTGTGACACTCCAGAATGAGATATGAGGTGTAGAGATTATATTCAATGTAGTTTATGGAAATACTGAAAACCAAACTACAATGTAAAGAGCCATATACATATATGGCCGTCTCCTTTCTGGGTATAAATAGAGAAATAGGGGACATCTGTTCTGCCAATAAGTGGGTGCCCTGAACTGGCATCTCTGGCATATACTATGATATCATAAATGTTTACTTGTTAATACCCCTTTACATTTTATTGTGGGATTGATTCAGTCTGACAATGTGCCCATAGACCAGAAAACGTTGTGTACCCCTGCCTTGGAGTGTGAGCTTTATGGGCAAATCTAAGATTACAGATTGCTCCCTGCTTAAAGATTTATAATGAAGCTGTACCTTACAGACCTGCAAGTTAGTATCAGAATCATCTCAAAATTATTGTCAATTCTGATGACAATACAGTATATTAGGAACTTTATGCAGTTATATGTAAGACTATACACTCAAAAACATAAATAATAAAAAAGGCAAAGAACCATTACCTGTGCCCTGATGTGGGAGTGGGTACTCCAAGAGGGATTTTAACATTTCTGGAATATCCAAAAATCCTTGGATGAGCTCACTTTTAGACATTGTTCCTGGGTACAGGCAGCAGCAGCAATAGCTCCACAACACAGTGTGTCAGATGCCTGGGATTTACGAGATAAAAAGCTGAAGGGAGGAGAGAGAGCCCCTGGCAATTACAGTCAATGAATCTCCAATAGCGTGAATGGAGGAGTGTGGAGTGCCAGGCACTGACTTGAGCCAATGAGGGGAGTGGATCTGTAAGCAGAGGGAGGAAGTTAAGTCTTGCAGAAGTGACTTGGTTGTGTAAGTACAGAGACACATATAACTCGATATGTGCAAGTGCATGACAGTTACTAGAATTGTTTCCCACATAAAGCAGGTGCCAATTACAATATCTTAAAAATGTCTGAGATACATAAAAATTCAGGCAGTAACAGTAAATATCATAAAAAAATAAGTCATGCCCACCCCTTTCCAGTGTAGCGCCCAAGACCTCCTCACCGCTGGTCACTTTCCTGGCTGGAGCCGTGACAAACTGCACACACCAGGTCACCACTGCAGCCATTCACTGGCCTCAGCAGTGACCTCCTGCATAATGCTGAGGACAGTGATGGGCTGCAGAGTGACCTGGTGTGTACAGGATGTCACCACTGCACCCAGGAAAATTACGTCAGCGCTGCAAGGTCAGGGCGCAACCCCGGAATCTGCAGGGAGCGGGGAAATAGGTGAGTATGACTTTTTTGTTATTTTATATATTACTGCTGCCGCTAGGGTATGAAATTATCCAGACAGAGTAAAAAATATACACAGGCCGAGGCAAAGACAATTATGGTGAATAAACTGAATGTTCCCGATAATTGCCTAATGGAGCTGCATTAGCATGGCAAACTGTGAGTACATAAAATCCTCCTTGAAATACACTGATAACACCTCCAAAATTCCTGGTCAGTATTCCTATAAGACTTGAGGCTGTGCAGGAGATCAGCGTACTCTTTCCAGATATAAGCAAAAAAACATGTGTCTATAGAAAGACAAATGGAGCCATTAACGTCTATAAAAGTATGAAAATCTTTATTAGTATCACAAAAATGAATAAAAAGGACATGAAGGACACGTCGAAACGCTCTTCGGGGTAACACCATCCCTGGCCCTACTCTGGCTTTTACTATCTCTGGTGAGCTATATAGGACATGTAATATATGTTTGTACTGTTAAATTACACACTGAGTAAAATAATTATCCTAACCTTGTTTGGGTACCGGTGACCATATGTTACCATGCATGTAATTTTATACGGTATAACCGTGTTGTGCATGTTGTTACTGTGATGATTGGTCACATGGCACCTGTATCCAACTAGGAGATATGCAAATACCAGAAGGAGGTCCCCTAAGAGGGATCCTCAGGGTATATATACTGGTTCAACAAATAGTCAACAGACTATGACAAACCCTTTTAGGGATCCCCCTATTATGTCCTGGAAATTCAGGACTAAAACTTAACCTTTATTACTAAATAATTAATATACAGACAAAAAGAAATAAATTAAAATTATCAGCTGAAGAATACCCAAGTACTGCCTGAATATTTCTTATAATTATGAAAATACCAGCTTATCGCTATTGTATATGGCAGTATAGTCTGGACCGTGGTGGTAGGGGTTAATAGCTATATAGCTAGAATGACCATTTTGTCACTTGTAGGAAAATATGTATTTTAACACTATTAAGTGCAATGGCTCGGTCAGGCAGTTTGCAAAATTTAGGGGGGAGGAGGAGGAATGGGAATTAATATTCCAATTATTAAATGTGAACACATATATATTTATGTAGAGGCTATGAGGGAGGCAATTGGTTGATAACGTCCCCTGTCAACTGCCTGTGGTCAAATCCAGACCAAAAAATTCAAGCCTCCACTGCTACCAGGTCTGTATTGGGTACAGTGTATTCCCTATCACTCCCCCAGTTTGTTAACCCCTAGTATTGCCAGTGAAGCGCACCCCTCTGGCCCGTAATATGTGTTAAAATGATTGCCACAGTCAGCGATCCTCAGCATATGACTCCAGCTGAGCGATCGCAGCACATCACCCGGCTCTGGGCCAAACCGGGTATCAGAGTCCCGGATGCGTGCCTGTTGTGCGTATATGTGTGGTATTAAATACCCAGTTAAGCGATCCTCAGCTGTAATCTCAGCCGAGCGATCGCGTGCACGGCACTCGGCTTCACCCGCCGGGTGTGAGGATCAGGGACGCGTGCCTGCTAACCTAGCTCAACTACTGTGCGCTGGACTTAGCGCAACAGCAGGAGCCGGTGCACGCCGCCCTCGATATGCTGGAGGTTCAGCCGGAAGGGTACGGCGCCGCACCCCACTCAAGACCCGCCTTTGGCTGGATCAAGGATGCGCGCCGACCGCGCTGGCTGCGTGACTGAGTGCTTAATGCAGCGCCTACAAAGATATCCTAGCACCACTAGAGCAAAACTGATGGGTAATCAGCTGGCTAAAATAAATAGGCACGACACCTTCCCGACATGTTTCGCTGCTGATGCAGCTTCGTCAGGGGCTAAGGTGTATATGACTAGGAGATATGTCCCAGAACTCACCAGTTTGTCATTTATGTATGTACTATACCAATATACTGCCATATGCGGGTAAGGGATGGTGTTTTTCTTGCACTGTCACCCTCCCCTGTAACAGCAATTTTTATAAATTTTTGTGATACTAATAAAGATTTTCATACTTTTATAGCACGTTAATGGCTCCATTTGTCTTTCTATAGACACATGTTTTTTTGCTTGTTTCTGGGAGTCTGTACTTTCATTATTTTTCTGGTGAATCAATTTGATGCAGGAGGCGTGGTGGTTACTTTGATGCATGATTAAGACATACGTGCTTTATATACATTTTGTACCGCGCCACCTACTTTGCATGTGGTTGAGTTTTTTCTTTTTTCTTTTTGCATCTTTTCAGATATAGTACTCTCTGTCTGGTAAGAGTTAATTTGGAGATTGTTTTCCCATGGAACATTCCCGGCAATATAATCCTTCATACGCCACGGTGTCTCTTGAGAAACAGTACTCCCCAAGCTGCATTTAAAGTATCTCATCAAGAAAACCAGTACCTTGCTCTGTACTAATGAGGAGCAAGAACTGCTGGGTGCCTCTGTGGGCCCTTGTGCCCGTGACACCACTTCCTTTCATGGACTCGGACTGCCCAACCATCCATGGCTGTGAGCATGCAGTGTGCACTTTACTTAACACTCTGCACCGAAGAGCATGTCCTGCAGGTCACAGCCTGGTCTGCACATTTCCAGTCCAAGGCTTTAATAAATAGGATGTACTGTCTCTTTAAGGGACTGCACAGCTTATCTCTTAGCAGCAGTTATAACAGCAGTGTAATGGTAATGTCAGCACAGGTTAACTAAGTAGAACACAGTACACATTTCAACTTGCACTTTGTTACACAGGAGGAGGGAGGACTCACTATCACTTGAAATTCTCTTCCAATAACCCACTTGTAATATGAGTGTCCCCCTTCCCTGAATAGTCCACTCCATTCCTAATAGTCCACTTACCAGGCCTTAAGGCTGCCAATAGCTCTCTATCTGCTCCAATCTCAGGACTAAATATGGATTTACACATGTAGATAATCCGGGATGAACATTCCTGTGAATGTTTATTCCCGACAATCTGCTCCTGTAAAAGTGCAGGAGATCTCCCGATGGATGACCAAAACGCTCGTTCATTGGGTGAAATGGTCATTCGTGCAGGCTCCTAAATTATAGTTTGTCTAAACAGCGATCTGTTTCCCAGAAACATTGCAGCTGTATGAGGATGAGTGATCCCTCATCCTCATACTGTGGAGGTGATTGCTACATGTAATTGCAGTTCTTCACCTCCACTACACTGGCATCAAAGTATTACACTCTCCGTATCAGCTCACCAGCTTGTCTACCATCACCTACTTGCAAGCTTTGCTATGCACTACTTCTCAAGCCTCTCCATCTCTAGATCCAGGTTACTGACCTCTCTAATGGCGGCCATACTCAAGCTTTATTGCAAAGCTTCTCTCAGCTCTCCATGTCTCGTTTCTGATGGCTGCAACCCATTGATGCATCTCCCAGTGGTTACACTGGGGCCCAATTGTGAGCACACTCTCAGCAGGCCTTCCTGGCACTATATGTGGTTACTGTAGTGGTTACTACACAAACACTGGCCACTGGCACCAGACTCTGCTCCTTTTACCAACTCTTTTAACCCCTACTAGCAGCATCAACAGTCAGCATCAGTACCCTTTCCAGGCTCTATATGGGCCTGTGATGATGCTTGATGCCTCCTCCTCCTGCAAACTGGTAAACAAGGTTCCCCCATGCCCAACAACAATGATCGGGATTGGCGATGGCACTGCGTACAGTGGTCCATCAGCCACTTACAACAAAAGGGCCACAGGTGCACATATAAATATAGGGCACACAAACAGAGCCACAATAAAATTCTCAATGGGAAACACAGACATTTAATGTAGAGGAGAGATATAAGGGGTACCTGTCCTTTACAGCCGGAGCATCTGTGTTGTGGATGTATAAGCAGACGTGTCTTAAGATGGCAGATAAATAAATGTAGGCCGTGCAAGACGACTGACCTACATTACATTTGTTATTGTAAGAGGAAAACAAGACTATGTGGGTTAGTCTTAGGTTTCACCATGTTGTTCCAGGTTTTCAATTACAGATTATTCTTTGAATACTGTTCACGTATCTAACTAAATCTAGTATGTATTTCCACAATAGAAAATCAAGGCTGTACCCTCAAATTTCGACTCCAGATGTGCTGCTCTGTGTGCAACAGATCCACCTGATTCCACAGGATTTGCACAAGGGTTAGCTCCATTCAGTGTCGGACTGGGGTGCCTAAGGCCCACCAGTAAAATTTATTCTGGGGGCCCACCGTACGGATACAGATGGCAATCATGCTACCAGATGATTGAATATGGAGGTCCCTGCAGCAACTTTGAGAAGGTAGGTCCTGGGTAGAAGAGGACACTGGCAGCTTTCCTCTAGAAGTCATCTCAGCTATATGTTGTGTCTATAATAATAAACTGGGGAGTTTCTTTAAAGGGGTATTCCGGTAACGTAACTTAATTTTTGAAAAATTGCATTAAGGCTGCAAGCTCTGACCCAACCAGAACCCATACCTATATATAAAACCCAGGGGCAGACACAGTTAGCAGTGGGCCACGATGCAAAGAATGTGCCTGCCCTCCCCCCCCCATATCAGTTGCTTATTCAGGCCCCCCATATATCACTTGCTCAGGAGGACCCCTCCCTAATATCAGTTGTTAATTATTTATTCAGGGCCCCCATGCGTCACTTGCTCAGGACCCCCCCCCCAATATCAGTTGTCAATTATTTATATATTCAGGACCCCCCATATGTCAGGACCCCCCCAATATCAGTTGTTAATCATTTATTTATTCAGGCCCCCCCCCATATGTCACTTGCTCAGGACCCCCCCCAATATTAGTTGTTGTTTATTTACTCAGGGCCCCCCCCCCCATATGTCACTTGCTTAGAATCTCCCGCCCCCCTAATGTCTGTTAAATTGTTATTTATTTTTTTTATGCGATTCCAGGCCCAGTTGCGCTCCCCCCCCAATTTGCTCATTCAGTCACGCCCCCCATATGCATGCTTTGTGACAGACCCCCATCAGACCTCAGATCAGACTAAAAATAAATACATAAAACTTACCTCTCCTGCTCCGCTGCTCTCCGTGTCCGCCGGGGTGTTCAAGTGAATCCCGGCCTGCCCTGCTGTCTCCAAGCCTGCGCTGCACAGTCACGTGACCTGACTGCGTACATAGAGACCAGGGAGGAAGTGGAAGCTGGGGTAAATATAAGCGCTTCTCGCGCTTCTCTCCACCGGCTCTTGAGTACTAGCGAGCGCTTCCAGAAGCGCTCGCTAGTATGAATGGGCGGCATGGGCCCCCCTCACGCGCTGGGCCCCTGTGTGTGCGATATGTCTGCCCCTGATATAACCAGAGCTTCATTTTACCTTGCAATCCATTTGTCTGTGTCCTGTGTGAGCCTGCAGCACACTGAGAGTATCATGGCTCCTGATCTTCCCTCACAAAACTCCACAATCCCTAGCTTTTCTGCTATGAGTTTCTGCATGTTCATGTTGATGTTTGCTGATTGGCTGCTTGATATCACAGTCCAGTCACACCCCCTCTACTCAGTAATCAGCAGAACACTAACATTTTGCTAGAGAACTGATAGCAACACACTGAGCATGCTCGACCTGACAAAGGCTCAGAACTACAGGTCGATACCATGGGAACTTATGAGGAACACAGTGGGTAGTGAGGAAGAAAACTACTTTTATAACTACTGAACGGTAAATATGTGAAATTGACATTATATTAGGTAATGATTGATGAGGAATTAGTCTAAAACATAAGTTATATTTATGGTAACCGGAATACCCCTTTAACAATTTATCAAGTTTTTTATATGAACATAGGTTGGTTGAGGTGCTGTACATTGAATATATGTGTGTAGTGCAGTAAGTCTACTGTGATATGTGCCACTTGTGCAGAGGGTGGGAGACTAAGGGCCCACCTTGCTCAGGGGCCCACCGGGGGATTCACCTGTACCCCTGTGGACAAGTCTGAGCCTGGCTCCATTGTCATTCAACATGCCGATCGCTTTGTTCTCGCTAGAAAATCCGGCCACCAGGGGTGTCTGGCAGCAGCGTTTTCCCCTCTTCCTTCAAAATACTTGTATTCACGGGGGCCAAGGAGCATTCATTTGTATTGGGGGATCTGCCAATAGTTATCTAATGTGTATGGCCGGCTTAAGGAGAAATGTCCCAAATGCCCTAAAAATCATTTTTCAAATATACTTTACTAATGGATATTGCCTTTAAAAAAAAAAATGGCACCCACAGTCCTGATTTCTACAGCACTTTAAATTCACTAGATTCACACATTGCTGACTTCTCAGCTGTGTACGGGATATCAATTCCTTGCACTGTATCTATAGGGTCTGGAGCAAATGGTGTACAGGCAGGAGCACACATAGCAGCTCTGGCCTGTGCCCGCTCATCTAATCCTTGTATAGCACAGTAGAGTAGCTGGAGCAGCTATGTGTGCTCGTGCCCATACACTATTCACTAAGGGGCCCCATTGCAAGTTTAGTTACTTTTTAACTATAAAAATTGATTAATTACCGTATTTTTCACCCCATAAGATGCTTTCCCCCCCAAAAAAAAGTGGGGGGAAAATGTCCCTGCATCTTATGGGGCGAATGCTAATGAGTGCTTCCATTATGGAAGCGCTCATTAGCACTGGAGGACAAGGAAGCGGTGAAGACTTTGTACTTACCGCTTCCTGGTCCTCGGCTGTCAGCTGAGCTGTGCAGGGCTGCGCAGAGCGTGAGGGCGCTCTGTGACCTCACGCTCTGCGCGCCGGGTCACAGCTCAGCCGACAGCAGGAAGAAGAGGATCGCGCTGGAGGAGAAGAGCGGCGGCGTCCAGGAACAGGAGAGGCAAGTGGCGTTTTTATTTTATTAAATATAAATAAGGCAATGGGGTTGACCTGAGGCAAAGGGGGCTGCTGGGGGGCTGAACTGAGGTGCTAGGGGCTAATATGAGTGGAAATAGGGGCTACTGGGGGCTGAAATGAGGCAATGAGGGCATATAGGGGCTGCTGGGGGCTAATATGAGTGGAAATAGGGGCTACTGAGGGCTGAAATGAGGCAATGAGGGCATATGGGGGCTGATATGAGGCAATGGGTGCTGCTGGGGGCCAATATGAGAGGCAATGGGGGCTGATATTAGGTAATGAGGCAATGGGGCTGATATGAGGCAATGGGGACTGCAAAGAGGCATGGGGCTCTTATCTGAGGTCTGATTGGGGGTCATTCAAATTGTGGGTCTGATCTGAGGTCTTGTTGGGGACTTATTAACATTGGGAGTCTGATTGGAGCTGAGGTCTGATTAACATTGAGGGTCTGATTGGTGGTCTGACCTGAGGTTTTATGAAAAATATTTTTTTCTTGTTGTCCTCCTCTAAAACCTATGTGCGTCTTATAGGGCGAAAAATACGGTACATTTCTCGTTAAGGGCTCATGCACACGACCATATGTATTTTGCGGATCCGCAAAAAATACGGATAACGTCCATGTGCATTCCGTATTTTGAGGAACAGAACAGTTGGCCCCTAATAGAGCAGTCCTATCCTTGTCCGTAATGCGGACAATAATAGGACATGGTCTATTTTTTTGCGGAACGGACATAGGGAAACGGAATGCACATGGAGTAACTTCCATTTTTTTTATGATCCGCAAAAAAAAAAAAAGAACACAAAGAAAATATGTTCGTGTGCATGAACCCTTAGTGTAATATTGTGGACCCATTTAGACAATTAGACGTTCAAATGAATAGTTTAGATAAGTTTAGTTAAATGGCACCCAAATGATGTAAATGGTGGATCGCTCCAAAATAAGAGGTGCCATTTGCTACGGTTCTTAACAGTGTTTAGCAGTCACAATGGTAAGGAGCGGGTCATTGAGTTTGTTATGAGGTTAAAAGTCACTGCAGTCAGCATAGTGGGATGGGATAAAGAAACGTTTGCTCCCTTGTCAGCAGACACATGTCATCTACACGTGATATTGGCATCTAACCTGTCCTTCACCGCAGATCATATAGCTCATTGTATGTGCCTCCAAGCAGCTTCTTGAAATTTCCATGTATCTAAGTAATGAAACCCTTGTAAAAGAAACCAGTCTCCATGCTTTGCAAGTCATCTAGTAAGTTACCTTCTCATAATTCAGAAAATACTCATTACTTGACAGTTCTCTCTCTATGTATATGTATTCTCATTCACACTACAGATGAGCGAACTTCTTGAAATTTGCTTCATATCCGATTCAGCAAATTTTTCAAAAAGTTCCATATAAACCCAAATTGATTAATTGCGAATCAAAGTTTCTGCAAGCGCCCTGAAAATTGGTACATAACACTCTCTAAACTCCTCCTTTTTATTAAAAAGTAGGGCGAATTGAGCTTTAGATCATAGATCCAAAGTCAATTAGTTCAAAAACTGAGTCTGTAATGCTGTTTCCGTACAGCTTTAAAATGTATTGTCTCCGTGTAGGCAAACTTCGTATCGCCCGACGTTGTGCGAGACTTCGGTGAATTACTACGGTATTCCTATCTGCGTATTTAAAAACATTTTGAAATAGGAATCCGAGGTTCCAGGTATTACTTGGAGGATGCATGAAACTATTAAAACAGGCCTGTCAGGAGAGGTGAAAGGTCCTCTTTAAGCTCTGGAACAAAATGACAGCAAAGACAGCAATAGCAATTAATGTCAGAGTGACACTGACATATATACTACCGGGTAATTGCATATCTGACAGTGTTAACAAACAAAAAAACACTGCGCCGTCGCATGTGTCATGCTTTGTTCTGCACAAGGGTGTTAGCAAGGGCAGTATACCTGCCCATATATATATATATAGAGAGAGAGAGAGACCGAGACAGAGAGATGCACAAGTTCTAATTGTGAGAAGACAGAGTGGCTTGTTGTGAATGAACCTGGAAAAATTCTCCCTTTTAATTGGGAGCAGCAGCAGCAGCAGGGCAGCATGGATGTGAAAGGGAAGGGTAATAATGGCATGTAGCTGAAATAGTATTAGCAGCATAGCATGGAACAGACAAGGCAGTAGATGTGTGCTTTTTAGGAGTAGTAGTAGTGTTGACTGTGTAGCAGTAATAGTAGTAGTAGTAGAGGTAATGGGAGTGGCAAAAGGTGATTAGCTGAAGGAAGTAACAGCCGCAACGGTGGCGGCAGCAGCAGTCATATGACATGAAACATGATGATAGGCAGCTATAGAGGCATGACAGCAGCTGCCATACCATTCAGAACATGATGGCAGCGGCATGATGGGGCACCGTCAGCAAGGCCAGATCTATTAATCAGTCCTAGGACTCTTTCACACACAAGCATGTGCAGTCCAGAAATCACGCTCCGTGTGTTAGCCTGATTTCCGGAATGCAAGTGCTCGTGTGAAAGAGCCCTTAGCCGAAGAAGTGAAAGTCCTCACATTCATTTTGACGAAAGTAGTGTTTTTTACACTGGCGGAGGAAAACTTCATCCATTGTGGCCAGAATGTTGGTTCTCCTCCTCATCATCATCATCATCCTCCTGCTTCTCCACCACACTTCTCCATGTGGGTCCCCAAACAGCTACAAAGCGGCCAGCAAAATGCACAAGCTTCTTCAGCTGTCCCTGCATTAGCGTAAGCATCTGCTCCAAGATAAATATCAGGGGGTTGACATAGTTTGTGTCGCAGTTGTCCCTAATGACAAATATTCTGGCCTCTTCGAAAGGCTTCAGTACGCGACTCTGATCTGTCACTGCCTGACCTCGAAACAACACAAACTCCCTGCTGGTGTGGTCTGGTGCATGACAAAATTATTCACCGCTTTGCGCTGCTCACGCATATGCTCTAGCATTTACAAGATGAAATTTCAGCGAGTTGGAACGTTGCGGATTAAGCAGTGTAATGCTAGTCAGTTCTGTCATTGCAAGTCTAGGAAGCTGTTACTTGCCACATAAAAATGGCTGAAGTACCAGGACCATCTCCGGGACATAACCAGCACCCTCTGCAAGCCAGTGTACTATCTATTTCAAAACAATTGTTGCATGACTAAATTGATCATGTGCTCCATGCAGGAAGCATATGTTATTTCCCCCCGGTTCAGGGCGGCCACTATGTTGTGAACATTATTGCTGACCATCTTGCCCAATTAGAGTTACAGCCAGCAGTACATTAGCTTCTTGATTCACTGTATTAAGTGATCAGTTGTGTTTCGCCAAGGCTAATCAGCTCTAACACTGTGTGGCAAAGCTTCACTTTTCACATATGATGAGAGAAATGAGGAGTGGGAGCAATGCTCTGCTCTGCTGCTGTTGGAAACAGGAATATGTCCATGGAGTAGGAGGTGGAGGAGGCAGGTAAGTGGCTGGTGTGGGAACTAGACCAACACAAACGTGGAGGTGTCAATAGGACCTGGCCTTCTTGCTGCAATGCTGTCTTGACACAAAAATCATTGACCCAGTGGTACGTGAAACACATGTACTGTCCCTGCGAGAACTTCAACAGCCATCATCATCACCTGCCTCAAGAGCAACCGACTACATCTCGTGGGCAAACTGACTACCCTTCAACTGCCGCTTCTGGTGAGACATACAGCAAGTTATCAAACAGTGACTGTGTTTTGCGGGGCACTGATGACTCTGTTTTTATTTCCTTGGACAATGAGTCTTTTTCTCAAGAAAAGATTCAGCTTTTCAAGGAACTTATGTGTTTCATCTCCAAAAAAGAGAAAATTAACCCTTTAGGGTTGGCATGGCCTATTGCTGAACCTTCTGTGGTTAATAATACTCATGCTGACAACTCAGCAGATGTTATTTCGACATCTCTCCCTGAAAAATCTCAGGCTTATAGTGATATACTAGACATTAATCCATTGCCTGTTTTACATAAAGGCTCTGGGATTAAAGAAACTGCAGTTAAAGAGGCCCTAACCTGCCAAGTTTCACCTTTGGGCTTTCATCTACCATTAAGTCTAAAGGAGAAAATTTGGAAAAAAGAATACATCGAATTATTTTCTCTTTTACCATCTTCTAAAGAAAATATAAAATACGATACTGACAATGAAAAAGATAAGAAATCTGAAGACGATAAGAGAAAAAATACACAAAAAACATTCTTTAAAGGGTTATTCTCATTTTAGACAATGGGGGCATATCGCTAGGATATGCCCCCATTGTCTTATAGGTGCGGGTCCCACCGCTGGGACCCGCACCTATATCCAGAACGGAGCCCCCGAACTGAATGAGGGCGCACTGCGCATGCGCAGCCGCCCTCCATTCATTTCTATGGGGCTGCTGAAAATAGCCGAGCGCTGGCTCGGCTACTTTCGTTGGCTCCATAGAAATGAATGGGAGCGCACCGCGCATGCACGGCCCGGCTCCCATTCATTTCTATGAGCGGAGCGGGGACCTGCGCCTGATAGTGGCCGGACCCCCGGAAACCCGGGGTCCTCCAGGCGCAGCGCTCCCCGCTCCGTTCTGGATATAGGTGCGGGTCCCTAGCGATATGCCCCCATTGTCTAAGATGAGAATACCCCTTTAATTGGCTTCAAGTCTTTTGTATATATGTCGCGGTTCTCACAGAGAAAGATCCAAATATTAGTACAGGTCTTTTTTTTATCATATAGATTCTATATTGGAGGCATACAAAAATTTCGGTGGATTCGGGTGGTGCTTATACGATGAGTCTTTTAGACAAAAATTATCAGTTTACTCAAATCTCTCTTGGGGAAACAAAGATGTTGGCCTTTGGTTGAATCTGATGATTCCAAACAAAAATCATCTTTTTCGTCAACAAAGTACTTCACAAAATTACATCAGAAAAGGCCTTTGTTTTGCCTTCAACTACAGTTTTTGCAAATGGCAATCTAGTTGTAAGTACAAGCACGAATGTTCGTTTTGTACAGGAGCCCACCCAGCTAGTAAATGCTATAGAAAGCAGAGTATCCAGCTATCACCATCAATTAGAGAAGTTCAGTCGAGTAAGCAAAGTGACCCCTTTGAATATTCCAAGAATATTGCAGTCATTAAATCTGTACCCAAACAAGCAGATGGCCATGTTGCTAATTGAAAGTTTTACATCTGTTTTTTTTTATACCTGAATATACTGGCTCAGGTTGTGTTCTTGTTAGTAATTCTTTATCTGTAAAACAAAACATAGACATTGTCAGAGAAAAAAATACAATCTGAAATAGACGCAGGTAGAATCGCGGGTCCTTTCGTTGAACCACCTTTTAAAAATTTTGAAATTTTTCCCCTCAGTTTAGTACCAAAAAAGGAAGTCAATTATTACCGACTAATTCACAATTTAACCTACACAAAAAACAGTTCTCTTAATGATCAGATTGATAGAAATAAAGCAAGTGTAAAATATGCCTCCTTTGATCAGGCTCTATCTTATCTTCAACTTTCAGGTCAATATTCTTTGATGGCTAAGGCTGACATAAAGTCAGCCTTTAGACTATTGCCAATAAATCCGTCTGGGTATAATTCTTTAGGTTTTATATTTCAAAATTTATTATTTTACGATACGGCTTTGCCAATGGGTTTCACCCTTTCCTGTCACTACTTTGAGGCTTTTTCGTCCTTTTTACATTGGACTTTAGAGTCTCAGAGTTCTGAAGGTTTCATCTTACACTACCTCGATGATTTTTTATTCATAGGTCCTAAAGATTCAGATATTTGTTTCAACTTATTACAAAAATTCTTTAAAATTGCGGAATATTTCAATATTCCATTAGCCATGGCTAAAACAGTCTATCCATCTACTACAATAAAATTTTTAGGTGTTGAAATAAATTCTGAATTGATGGAATTTAGTATTCCATTGGAAAAAATATCTCAAACCATATCTTTACTATCCGAATTGTCGAGGAAGCATAAGACGACGCTTAAATTGCAATCCCTTTTAGGTTCTTTAAACTTTATTTCGAGCGTGAATCCCATGGGAGTTTTTTTCCAAAAGAATGTATGCTGCTACGAGAGGAAAAAGCAACCCTCATTCTCACATTCACATTTCTAATATACTAAAACAAGACATTTTAACATGGCTAGAATTTTTAAAAGACTTCAATGGACATACTATTTGGCAATGTGAATTTATTGCCTCTGACACAATCTCTTTATACAGATGCAGCTGGTTCTGTTGGATATGGTGCTTTTTAGAATAACATGTGGTCAGCTGAAAAATGGCCAAGTACCTGGATGGACAAAAAATATACGAAAAATATGGTTTTCCTTGAACTCTTTCCTGTTTTGGTATCTTTAATTATTTGGTCTTAAGAGTTTAAAAATCGTAGAATTTTATTAAATTCTGACAACATAGGAACTGTTTTCGCTATAAATTGTCTATCTTCCAAGTCCGATTTGGTCATTTCCTTACTTCGTCAATTAATATCAGTCTGCCTACGTTTTAATATTTGGTTTAAGGCTAAATTTATCCCAGGTAAAAATAATTTGATCGCAGACTCTCTATCTCGGCAGTTATTCGAGGATTTCTTCAGGATGGTTCCTCAGGCTTCACCAATCGGGATTACTTTTTTACCCCATCTTTGGAGAATAACCGAAATTTGATCAATGAGTTAATAATTAACTCAATTGTGAAAAATACATGGGCTGCGTACTCGGCCGCATGGTCAGACTGGTTTAAATTTTGCCAAGCAAAAAACATTCACCCATCCTTATACGACATTGACAACTTCATCCAACTCATTATATCACTATACGAAAAAGGAAATCATGCTGACACTATTTCTAAAAAATTGTCAGGCATGTCATTCTTTTTTAAGTTGAATGGATACGACTCAATAATAAACAATTTTAGGATAAAGCAGATTATAAAAGGAATTCGAAAAAGCTCTGTTAACAAAGAGAAAACAAGACCTCTATCTATCGAATTATTACAAAAAATTATAAATTACTTACCAAAAATAAGTTCTTCACAATTCGAATCCAGTCTTTTTTTCTGCAGCCTTTTCCTTGACAATTTTTGCTGCTTTACAAATTTCTGAAATTACGGCTGCAAACAAGAATTCGGATGCGCCAATTTTAATTTCAGACTTAATAATTAGTAATGATCACATTAGAATACAGCTTAAAAAATCAAAAACCGACCAATTGAGTAAAGGGACCTGGATTGATCTTTTTAAATTTATCATCAAAGACATATGCCCAGTTCATACATGTTGCCATTCACTGTGCGTTTGGCGGATGTTGGTAAAGTCACTCATTTGAGTGGACTAAGTTGATAATAAATTTATATAAATGATTTGGTTATATAAGACAATTTAAATACTAATGATTTAAAAGTAAAACGGTAGCAGGCAATTATTACCCAACAAAATTTAAGCAAATATAAATAAAAGTGTTGTACCTGGATCGGTCTAGTGAGTGTTTTTTTTTATTATCTAAATTGGAGTCTATGACATCATGGAGCGAACTAAGTGACCTGTGGAATGAGGGGAGCCATGATGTCATGACTCCTCTCATTGCATGAGGTTGTTATGTAATTATGTAGTGTGTAGTATATTACTTACATTTTAATGGGTTATCTCAAGGCCTGCACGTGTCTTGGAGATGAATCTTCATTGGATGATCTGTCAACTGAAGCTCCACGGACCCTATAAAGGAAACAGAATAACCGTCAATGCGCATTCACGTAAGTCGATTCTTACAATATTCCTTCCCTCCTACACTTAACTAACTCTTTAACCTTTCTTTTCACTTCGTCTCGATGCTTATTGTAGGGGGTAAAGTCAATCATTTGAGTGGACTAAGTTGATAATAAATTTATATAAATGATTTGGTTATATAAGACCATTTAAATACTAATGATATAAAAGTAAAACAGTAAGCATCGCGGCCAATTATTACCCAACAAAATTTAAGCAAATATAAATAAAAGTGTTGTACCTGGATCAGTCTAGTTAGTGTTTTTTTATTATTATCTAAAATGGAGTCTATGACATAATTACAAGGAGTGGCCCACATACTTCGCCATGTGACACTAGAAGGCAGGAATAGCTTATTGGGAGAAATAATGCCAGTTCAGTATCCCTAAAGACAGCAGAATCCACTAAGTGGTACAACAGAGACTACATCGGCGGCTACTTGGCCAGGTGGGAGTTAAGTCTGAGCACCTGCAGATTGCTGGGCATGTAAAGTTGTTCCTTGGCCACACATATTGCTATTGATGGCAGACAACGGAGCCAGGTAGGAGGAAGAGGGGTCTAAGTGGGAGAAGCAGTAAGTGATGAAGATGAAAAGGACACTGTACTGCACATAGATGCGACCTGGCTGCTGCTAAGGAGACTGGGAGAAGGAGGACACTATAGTTGCACTAGCTAGTAGCCACTTCTGTTTTTCCCTAGTATTATCTGGTGATTCTGCTTCATGTGGTTCCATCGAGCCATGGTGGTTATGTTTGTGTTTGAACGCCCACAAATTATTTTAATCCTGCAGATCTTGCACATGGCAATGGCTTTGTCTTCCAGCACTGTGGTCAAAGACTGGAGATACCTGCACAGAGCTAGCGGCAGCCAAGCTTGGCTTAAATCTGGCATGTTTTGAGCCCTTGCCCACAGTAACAGCGGTATCACCAGTTGCCGAGCATAATAGAAGCAGATCTGGCCCTGACAGTTTTTTGGCTCGTTCTGGCCATACTTTGCCTCTGCCGCTGCTACCACCTTTCTCCTCAGCACCCTTATCTGGCTCCCAAGCCCTGTACAACACACAATAATCATCATAGTCTTCATTCTCCCCGCCACTTTTATCAGACTGTGATATGTTATCATGGGCTCCTTGGTCCCCCTCCTGATTCTCTGTTCTGTATTTGCCCCAAGTGCTACTGTCACTACCACCACTACCTTGGCTACAGGTGCCACTACTACCACCGCCACCAGCAACACAGCTATGCATGGCGTCCCCCCGCTTTCCTCTGAACCACCTCCCCCTCATGGCAGTCTAAACGCTGACTGTTCTCACACAACTCATCAGCAGAGAGACTCTCTTGAGTATCTTCCATAGCATGGGTGGGTTTTTTTTTTGCCTCTTTTTAGGGAAAAAAGGCACCCCACTAGAAGGCGGACTGTAAAGACAGAGACGAGGCAACTGAAACTGAAAGGCTTCTCTGGGTTTGCAAAGAGAAGGAGCAGGAGGAATACAGTGACCACCTGGTCCCAAGGCAGAGTGTCAGACTCAGAGGTGACCTCCACATCATCCTGCAGTGATTGAGAGGAGGAGTGAGCCATCCAGTCCACAATCTCATCCTCTGTCTTCAATAATAATGTTGTGCCTTTCGGAAGCCAGGGAGAACTGTGGCCTACTACTACTAACTGTGCTCACATTCTGACTCTGGGAGGGCAAAACCTGGGTCTTTCATTTTGCATTCTTCCGTTTATCAGACATTTTATTATGAGGCCTATACTGTAAATGAAAAGTCACAGATTATTGAACGGTACTAGGAAAATTGCAAGTGTGATTTCTGTCATTTGAAGACAGAGGTGCAATTAAATGGCCCTCTCCTTCTACAAACATACTACTGACAATTTCAGGAACGAGCGTTCACAGGAACGCCTGATATTCCTGATAATCTGCCCAATTCTTGCACTGTGTGAATCTACCTTTATTCTGGGATTAATAAGCAGTGTTTGTTGTGAAATTTCTTTGACCTATGTATGCGTTTAAAATCACTGGTTCAACAATGAACTTGTTGTACTATAAAACACGTGTACAATAATGCGTCCAGAGTGATGGTGTACCTCTAATAGAGGCAGACCACGCAGCTCCTATGGGGCCCGTGGAGGAAGGAAAGCCATGTCCCTAATTAGTTACTTAGCTAGCTGTGGAGAAGGACCAGCAATTATGCCATCATCATCATCATGTAAACAGAGCAGGGAGATGGAGCTTTCAGTCTGGGAGATGAAAATGTGGTGAACTACATGGGGAGGAGCTTGTGCTGAGCCTGAAGGAGACGTGAGTGGTGTTCTGCGATTGCCCATAACATCCTTGAAATACTAGGAATTGTAGTTTTATTCCATGTAATGTTCACTGATTCCCTAAAATAACTATCTGGACATGCTGGGAGTTGTAGTTCTCTTCTCTTATAATATCCACTGATGCTGTATAATAACAGTCTGGTAATGCTGGGGGTTGTAGTTCTCTTCTCTAATACCCTCTCATTGTAATACCAACTTGTGTTACATAATAACAGCCTGCAGATGTTGGGAGTTGTAGTTCTCTCCTCTTTTACACCTCCATGTATTGTCCACTAATTTTCAGCAATAAGGTCTGTTTCACACTGCCGGCAGTAGTGACAGCACTGGGAAGGACTTTAAAGATGACGCCCACTCACGAGTGCGGCAGGCACAATAGCCGCCAGGCGCCTGCTGTTTTAAACAGTAGACACCCAGGACTAATGTCTGCAACTAGTAGTAATCGTGGAACATAGTAAAATTCTCATAGACTCCAATGCTAATGCACTGGAGTCTATGAGAATAGCAATCTGATGATTACTTGTTATAGTTCCCTATGGGAACTCTTAAAAAAAAAAGTGTAGCAAAAAATTTTTTTAAATAACAACTTAAAAAATATAAAAACCCAAATTACCCCCTTTCCCCGAAATAAAAATAAAAATATATAATAATATAAAAATATATATTTATCTCAATAATGGATTTGCTGTTTTTTGGTCACTTCACCTCCTACAAAAAATTTGATAAAAAGTGATCAAAAAGTCATACACACTCCAAAATAGTATCAATGAAAAGTATAGTTCGCCCACAAAACATGAGCCCTAACACAGCTCCGTAAACATAAGTACAAAAAGGGTCAGAATATGGTGCCGAAAAGAAAAAAATTAATTTTATTCAAGGTTGTTTATTTTTTTCAGAAGTCAACTCATGTCCATCATGTCTGTGGCCCATATAGCTGCCATAAAGCAATTCTTTAAATGCTGTTAAGAACAGCTCAGGCAAGATGGCCGCCCCATTAAAAATCTGTAATCAGAACATAAAAACAGATTCGAAAAAAGGATGTGTGTGATTGAGACAGCTATTAGCGACTACTAGAATTCTAATTCCCACATATTGGAAATTAGATTCCCCTCCAACTTTCGCTCACTGGTTAGAAAAGGTAGATTCACTATACCGACTCGAGGAATTGGCTTACTGGGAGTCCAAGTCCCATAGTACTTTCAATTCCATCTGGAGTCCTTGGGCACAATACCGACATTTTAAGACTTAAGATATAGCTATCTCCAGTCCCACGTGTCCACATTAAATTACAGGATGTCTTCAGTCCACGTACTCTCCTCCTATTTTCTCTCCTATTCATTCTATCCGTCCTATTCTTCACTACCTTTAATATTTTTGCTCTTACTTGTTTACTTACCTTTCTTAATGACTCTACCATAAGGTAATAGCTAGATCCTCACACATGTTGTTAGGTTCAACAATTTGGGCCTCCATTCCCCCTCTTCCCCTTTTTCCTTATTCTTTCCTCCCCCACCTCATTCCCCATTATTTGTAAGTGTTATTGTTTAGTTCTGTATCATCAATTCAACCATATACATAATAATTGACTTACTCTTCAGTCACTTATTGCACTTTGGTTTGTTACGTCATGTTTTTGTACTTGATTCTCTTGATTTTCCCTTTATAATTCTGAGCGTAGACAATTGAGAATCTTTATTGTTTGCTATGATGTTTTCAATGCTATGTGTCAGACATTCCAATTCAGACTAGGTGATGTATGCTTTATTGTACTGATTTATATAAATCCAATAAAAGAGTTTTAAAAGAAAAAAAAGAAAAGAAAAAAGGATGTGTGTTGCTATATGGTTTTTACTGGCAAAAAAATAAACATTTGGTGACACATTCCCTTTAAGCACAGTGTGACCAGCCCCTCATGCCCTCAAAGCTTTCCTTGATCAAATTCCCTAAAATGTACACAATTATATCTATTATTTTCTAATACTTTCCCTATACTGTCCCTGTCACACTAGAATAGCTGCTTGAGACTCTATAATCGTGTTTTTGGCAGACACTGCCACACACACTCCAGAAGCTGAACACACTATGGTTCTCCCCTCCAAAATTAACACTTAATTGGCACTGGGCGCCATCTTTACACAATTCGTCCAAAGCAAATCGAAAAAGCTTTGGATTCATTTGACAGATGAATTTTTGTGAAGTTTGTAATGAATCTGATTGGTTTAGAATCGATTCGCTCATCCTTAAAGGGGTTGTGCAGGCAGTATATATTGATAACCTATGCTCAGGATGGGTCATCACTATCTCATCGGTTGGGGGTCAGACACCGAGAACCCCCAATGATCAGCTGTTTGAAGACGAGGCTTCGCTCTGTGCGAACACCAGTTCCTAGTCATTACACTGCCCGTTGTTTCAGAATTCATTTAAATCGAACGAGTACTTGTAATTACACTACGCCATCACTACAGGGGTGACAACGCGCAGTGTATTGAAGAGGAAGTAGCGGTCACATGGAGCACTGCTTCCTCTTCAATCAGCTGATTGGGGGGGTGCCATCTTCTAAAATGCAGTGCATTTGACCCATATACAGTAAACATCATGTAGAAAGGAGCCTGAAGATATGCACATTCTATCTAGTCTACAGTCTAAACGCAGGCTTATTGACAATTTCTAATAGGCAATAAGTTGATTTACTGTACAAACAGGAATGAAACAAGCATATGGAAAGAAAGAACACAACTGTGTAATGAATACATATAAAAAAAATTGATTGACCCAATAAAAAGGACAAAAAAAAATAAAATGAGAACTATAAGGCAAGAATAAGGCCTCATGCACGCGTTCCGTCTGCACCCGTTCCGTTTTTACGGTCCGTTTTTTTCAATCCGTTTTTTTCCGTTTTTCATCCGTTAAAACGGACTCCCATCCGTTTAAACGGATCCGTTTTTCATCCGTTTTCCATCCGTTTAAACGGATCCGTTTTTTTTTAGTTTAGGTTGGTTCTGACTGGTTCTGTGTCTCCAAGCAACCTATCCGTGAAAACGGATGGAAAACGGATGGAAAACGGATACATACCCGTTTCCATCCGTTTTCACGGACGCTGCTATAGAGTTCAATGGAGCCATCCGTCACGTTTAAACGGATGAAAATGAGACATGCACCAGTGAAAAAGGATCTGAAAAACGGAACAGACAGGCATCCGTGAAAAAACGGATGCCTGTCCGTCGCCCATACAAGTGAATGGGTCCGTTTTTTCTATCCTTTTTTCAGGATCCTGAAAAAAGGATAGAAAGCGGAACGTGTGCATGAGGCCTAAGCAAGACATTCTGTGTGGCTGCCATTTATTAGTGCTGCGATTTTAGTGCATAAAACTCATGCTTACAATCTCTAGTATAAGGAAATACAAAAATTCTATTGTACCAGTTTAATGCAGTTTATTTTTAGGCAAAAGTTCAAGTAATGTATAAATGTAAAAACATATCTATTGAAGGCATAAACCATCTATTTATAGTTGCCTTTAGATGGGATGGCCAGAGGCTCGTTGTCGAAGCAGAATTTTTACACACTATTGGTTTACTCTTTAATTGAACTGCAAACAGTTATTTATGTCACTCTTGGATACAGTACAGGGCAGATCTGCTCTGGATTCTACAAACCAGGTCTACTTTGTACTTGAAGAACTCGAACATCTTGCTATACTAGTTATGTCAGATGTGGCCACACACTAAGCTCCCTGCCTCTGGCATTTAGGACATAACATACCAGAGCATTAAACGCATCCAACATTAGACTCTTTTTTTCTTTCTTAACTTGCTTAATTGAAAAAATGTAAATTGACTAAATTCAGTACTTTTTAGACATTAGTAGAAAATAAATTAGCCACACTTGGAGGATTCAAGGGGCACACACCTAAAATTGTACAAACTATATTACCCTACATAGGAAGCACCTGTCTTGACATTATAAAAAAAAAAAAAATCAGGAGACCGAAAAATATATTTGTTAGTCAAACTAATCCACTAGTCTACTTGCTTGCTGTCTTTGTCCACTGTGTTGCTCTTCAACCTTCTTGCATTCAGAACCTGAAGTTGGCTACTTAGAAACTATGCCACATTCGGAGAGTTTCAGCCTTTCTGTAATGCAAATCTGGTGCCACCAAATGTAAGGTAGCTATCCTAAAAGTCAATATTCAACATTTAAAGTCTTGAGGCATATCTTGGATAAAAGATAAGCCAGCACCTCATCTGCAGACAGCTGTTTCAGGGTGATTGCCCCTCATCAGTGCAGAGCAGAGAGAACTGGCTTACCTGGTTGAGAGGTCGTCATCAGGATTCGGGGGTAATAGTTCTCCTTAGGCTAGTGTGTTTTGCGGTCCGCAAATTGCGGATCCACAAAAAAAAAAAATGGATGATGTCCGTAGGGCTGTCGTTTTTTTTTTTGCGGATCCATTGTAACAATGCCTATCCTTGTCTGCAAAATGAACAAAACGAACGAACGAGCGGGGCTACGGAACAGACATACAGATGCGGACAGCACACAGTGTGCTGTCAGTATTTTTTTGCGGCCCATAGAAATTAATGGGTCCGCATTTTATCAGCAAAAAATGCGGATCGGAGCCTGCAAAATATACTGTCGTGTGAAAGAAGCCTTATGGAGAGCAACTAGTAGGCGTAAGGAGTCTTATAGGCCAGGCAATACTCCTCTGGGAAAATAAGAGGAAGACAAAGCTAAACCTGTGACACCACCAGATGTAAGGTAGAAATCCTATAAGTCAATACCTCAAAGCCTGTTTAAAAGAGTGGGCCCTGACTTATAGGATAGGTACCTTACAGTTGGTGGCATTAGAGGCCCATTATATTTTCTAGTGTAGTGAAGTTTAACGGATTGGTCTCTCCCGTTGATGGACTTTGGAACCCACAAGCTGGTAGTAAATTGGTTACAGTTGAGTAAAATCCAGCATCAAAGATTACGCCAAAATTTTTATTTCTTTACAATAAAATTGGCAAAGCTGCTTATGCGTTTTGGGTTGTTGTCACCTTTACTCATAGCTATGAGTAAGGGTAGTAACTACCTGAAACACGTGAGCGGTTTGTGCCAATTTTAACATGAAGAAATAAAGGATTTTTACTCACATTCAACTGAAAAAATAGGTTTGAAAAAAGTTTTATACGCAGATAAAAACCCTCAATTCATAATCCAGTGATGCTGACACTAGAATGAACAAAACAGTAATAAAAAGTCCTGCCATCCCAGTTGAATCTTATCTACAGATGCTGCCATAATGGAGAACATTACAAACAACATCTGCTCCTTGTCTATATTCTCCCTCAGCCAGCAGATCAGTGGATCAAATGTAGAGAGGGATTTCTCATATATTGGCACTTTGGTAGGCCCAACAGCAGAGATCAGAATTTCATTCTATACTGTCAAATATACTCCATTTACATTCCAAAAATAGACAGCGCTCAGTACAAATGTGTCCCTAGGCATCTGCTAAAAACACTTCCCAACCAGTCCATTGTTCTGATCTTTCATAGGCATTCTTAGGCAAGATAGTCACATCACTAGGAACATCCTGTTCTGCAGGACAGAGCCCTTGCTTTGATCCAGGCTTGGAAGGGAACTCTAATCCTCTCTCTGATCTCTTAAGCTCTAAACTGGATGGCCCAATTAACAACAAATTTTGAGGGAAATGTGGACTTACATTCAGCATAGAGGAACATTGGCCAGCAAAAGCAGAACCTGAAGAGATAAGCAAATGTTTAAATGCACCATGTGTTCTTTACTACTTTGCATTGAATCTTTTTGTTTTCTCTTAGTATGGCCACAGCAATTTTTCTTTAGTGGAAAATTCACAACATATCTGCCGATATATATTGCAGCAGCAAAGTCCGCACCAAATGGTGCAGATTTTTGTGTGTAAATTGTCATGGAAATGTTGCAGGTTTGGTGCATGTTTCTCTCTCTGCATTGAAAAAGGGGAAATCGTCAGCAGATAGAAATTGTCATGCTGCAGATATTGTTGAGGAATTTCTCTGCAGTGTGGACGAGATTTTAAACTCTCATCCGCCTCACTCCTACTGTAAAAGCTGTGTTTATACTCCTTGTGGCCGTACCCTAACAATGACTTTGTCACTGCATGTCATATACATTCCTTTTGGACCTACCCTAAAATGGTCTTGTCTCTGCATGTCGTAGTGCTTTCAATTTTCCTACCATGAGAGAACCCCAGAATATGTTCTTCTATCGTGAGGAACCCTTACTAACCCTTTATGGACAACACACCCTTTTCTCACAGTCCCGCCTATAGCGTTGAGTAATAGATTTAGAACATTAGCTAAATTTATCATAATGTACATTAGCCGAACATGATAAAAGACAATCCTTAGGAGGCCAGAGAAAGTTTTAAATGGCTCAGAGTAGTTAACTATTTTGTCCATCCGGTGTCAAAAATCTTAGTCCAGTGTGAAACAATAAAATAGAGAGAACCTGTGGCAGCTCAATAGGTCTTTGGCTAGTAAGCAGCTTGAAGTAGAAGAAAGCCCTTCCATCAGCCAAAGATGTAATGGAACAGGATGGGAGCCTGTTTTATATCACATCTCATCAGGTTGTTAAAAATTTTGGAAAATCAGATTACAAAATAGTATTTCTATTGCACATTTATTTCTTTGCTAAAAATGTTACCCTACTTAGAACTACCTCATTTATCTAATATATGCATCTTCTACATTTGCTTTTTACTGGAATTTTGACTATTATGGGTTATACGAGCCATGTTGTGAATCCTGTACATTTTTTTCCATTTGGAGAGGTACCTGTATATCTCATATCTCCTGCAGGAATAAAAGATTAGATGTGTAAATCCAACATTTGCTTATCCTTGCCCCAGCATCTGCCACCATGTAGTGGTTTGCAGACCCCCGTACAGCTGATCCTGGATACAGCCATTATTTAGCATATGGCCACCATAAAGGTTTATTGAGACTGGGTTCACATCCTGCCAGACATTCCATACTCTCTAAATTGTATACGTACATGGGTTTTGTATGAATATTCAAAAATCCCAGCAAATACAGCATATATTAAAAGCTACCTGGATGGCAACAAATTCTTATAGACATTTAGACCCTAGTCAAATGATGCATTTTAATATTGGAAATGCAGACAGTGAAGAAGAAAGATTTAATTTCAACCTTTATCTTCTCCAGAACAAATTCTTGCTACTCCAAGATTAAAAGGAAAGTTAAATTTGATTTTAAAATGTGTGATGTGGGACATGGCCTGGCCATGGAGGAGTAGAGACAGACAGTAGCTAAGCTCCCATCCCGGATCGAGTTTGCAGCTATCATACTTCCACTTTGTATCAGAACTTCTCCAAATGGGTGCTAAAAAGAAGGCAGCACCCCAACCCATTTGTACACTAACTTCTACGCTGTCCACACTAGACCTGTTCCTGATCTTCTCTCCAAGCCAGCCATCATTTAGTGAGCCCACCAAATAGTTACTGCAGGTTTGGCAGCCTTAGATTCACTTCAGAAGCTCACGAGACTTTAATTTTAAAGACGACCCATGGATCTGAATTCTGAACTTAGGAGCATACCTATACATTCTCATATCCCTTCACTTTCTTCTCCCTCCATTTTTCCCCTTTTTCTCTTCTTTGCTTCATTTTCACCAAACTCTGCCACTGATTTAGCAGTGGAAAACATTGTTGCTGTATAATCCACTTTACGAATGTCATTAACAGCATCCCATTGACCTCAATGTAAAAAATTTGACTGTGCACACCTTGCGCTGATTTGAAAAATGCCAGAGAAGTGGCACGTAAGCTCTTTGAAGCACAGAGACTGTAATTTTTCATAGAAGTCAAGGTAAAGCAGAAAAAAAAAAATCATTCAAAAACGTTAACATTTTTCTGTGGTGGATTTTGATGTGTGTGAACCTAGCCTTATTTGTTTCCTTTCTATACCTCCTTCTGGGACTCTGAATTTCCTTTTCTTTCTTGCTTTCTACCAGTCTTGTTAATAATTATATTTGTTGTTTTACTTGGGAAGAGTCCATCTGGTTCAACCCTTCCACACTTGATTGCCAGAAGGACATCTTGTATTTGCAACCAGTGTCATTATCGTTTCTCTTTTTTCTTTACTTCTGCGGCTTTGGGCAACCATCTCATGATGGACACCAGAATACCACCGGTAAACTTCACAAAGATTGTTCAAGGAACAGTGGATGGTTAGAGGCTCTGTCCTGTCTTTGTTCTTATGTATACATTTTTGGTCCTGGAAGACCGCTGTTTTTACCTTTATGCTTTTACATATACTAAATGTGTAGTGTGTATCTGGAACAATGAAGTGCTAAATCAGACAAAATATTTTTTATTGATGAATGCAGATAAAAAGACACTGTCTGGGATAAGATTTTCCACTGTCCATTTAGCAAGAGACAGAACACTTTTCTATCATCTGCAGAATGGTCAATACTGTACTGTTTAATGTCCCCACATGAAATTCAATGATAGAAATACACTGCGTAAAGTAGATTTAAGGAGAAAGTCACACAAAACATGCAGAATTCTCATTACAAAAGAGAAAGGGTAAATTATAAAGGTTATCAGCAGGTGAATGAAAACGTACATTGGCTCCAAGGCACTGAAATCATGTATATGGTCCAAACCCTGGTTCCTTTCATCCCAGGCTTCAAAATAAGCCTACCAGGACAGAAATGCTGTCACAGAATGACTGACATATAAGTAACTGCGCATTACAAACAGCGGCCTTATTGATGGTCTACATTAAATCCTGATCTAGTAATTCTCTACCAGTCCTAATAGGAATAAGAGGATCCACTATGAAACAAAATTTTGCAACAATCATACTTCTAAGAAATCCATCAGAAATACATAACTTGGGTGGGTGACTCATTTCCAACAGCAATGCAATAGAGGGTGGATTATTGCTTGGTGTCAGCTATCTCAGGCTAAGGGGTGCACAGATATGAAATATGACACATATACTAATAACACTTCCTCCACGTTAGAGGAATGACAGCCGAACCTGGCAGGACCGGACAGCCATCTAACATGTATGGTAGTATCCCCATGGCAGTTTCAGTGAAAGGAGGGTCGGGTGTGTTGGATTTCAATCCTGTGTTCTCAAGGGACATACACCACTACCTGCGGCTTATTTCCCTCTCCCAGCCCAGCTAAGCCAAGCCTGCATGTGTATGGGAAGAATAGATGATAAGCAGAACAGCTTTCTAAAGTAGGACACATTGGGAGTCATTTACTATGCCCACAATGCCAGAAACTGGTGTAAAAAAGTCACAAACTCTTTACATCTGTTTACTGGCGTTCATGACGAACAAAGCTGGAGTAGATTTCAATCTAGGCACACGGACTGCCAGAGGACGGGTCTAATTTGGATGGGATGTGTCTAGCCATAAATTAAGCACATCTTCTGGCGGTGCTGGGGATATTAAAAAAACAAAACAAAACCTAAAACATCAGTCTTTGATAAATGACCCACATTATGTTTATTCATTATTCATTTAGTATCCCTTTAGTATTAAAGGGGTTGTCCAGAATTAGAAAAAGAGTCTTTAAAGGGTTTCTGTCACCAGTTTTTTCGGTATGAATCAGGCTGACATTAGAGATGTGCTAATGTCACCTGATTCCAAATATATATCTGTTTTATTTACTGGTGCCCCCATTTTTATATAAAATGAACTTTTATTTTATGCTAATAAGGCTTCTAGGTGCAAAGGGCGTTAACTCTGCTCCTAGAGGCTCTGTTGATTGACAGGACCAGGCAGAGAAGAAACACTCCATTCACCATAGCTTTCAAGGACCTTCAATGATGTCATGACCATGTGATAAGTCACATGGTTAGAATCATACAAATAGCCTGTCTCCTCCTAAACCATGTGACTGATCACATGGTCATGACATCATTGAAGGTCATTGAAAGCTATGGTGAATGGAGTGTTTCTTCTCTGCCTGGTCCTGTCAATCAACAGAGCCTCTAGGAGCAGAGGTAACGCCCTTTGCACCTAGAGGCCTTATTAGCATAAAATAAAAGTTCATTTTATATAAAAATGGGGGCACCAGTAAATAAAACAGATATATATTTGGAATCAGGTGACATTAGCACATCTCTAATGTCAGCCTGATTCATACCGAAAAAAACTGGTGACAGAAACCCTTTAAGCCATTTGGAAGCCTAGAAGCCCAGTTGTTCAAGAGTTTCCATGAACAGGGAACTGAAAGTTGCATGTCCAGGGAATGAGTTATATGCCTAGTGTTCTAAATATGCAGATCTCCTCCATTGAGGCGATGGATCTAGACAAACACCACTGTAAATGTAGTCTCTGGGACCGCCCTTACAGTGTAGTAGCATATTCAGTGTGGATGTCAACAAACTTTATTAATAAAATACAGAAAACCCCTAGCAACCTGTGATTTGCATAGAAAGTACACCAATTGCATAAGAGGCATATGTAAGAGTGTCTTATACATACACACATACTGGCTAATGGTCCCGTAAAATTAGACATTATACCTCAAGCACACACTTAAAGAGACTTTAGCTATGAAATATATTTGAGGTTTTGTCACCTCAGGTACAAAGACCACATCAAATAAAGTTCTCCTTGTATGTAAATGGGAGCACCTGAAATCATCCAGGTCTTTTAAAGCTCCCCGGACCTTTAGTGGGATGTGCACGAGCCCTTATAC
This sequence comes from Rhinella marina, assembly GCA_900303285.1. Classification (NCBI taxonomy): domain Eukaryota; kingdom Metazoa; phylum Chordata; class Amphibia; order Anura; family Bufonidae; genus Rhinella; species Rhinella marina. The sequence goes on along the minus strand of ONZH01009160.1, from coordinate 73,716 downwards.
ATCAATAACCACACCGAGGTCACTAGACATACACAAAGCTGCAATACTACTAGTTATCGACACTCCATTATGACTCCAGAAATCGCACAAGCTGCGATACAATGGAATGGCCATGCATAATACAATATTCTATCGAAATATATAGTGGAGTTCTTTATTCTGTGTATCCAGGAAAACTGACAAGCGCCCCTAGCAGGGGGTCTCATGCGGCTGTACGCCTATACTTTTGCACAACTCCCATTTGAAAATAATAAGTACGTATACATTTTTTCTTACACACAGAAGTACTGAAACATCGAAGCCTGACTCTGACTGGTGGCTATAAGCCCTTGTACTACCTGTGATAAATTCCCCGCACGGTACTGACATGGACGCACTCCTGAATTAACACTATACCATGCATGGATCTCAAAAAAGGAGGCTGAAGGCAATAATTTTGATGCTACAGTTGTGCTCCTATGTACTACAACCTCAGACGAGAGGTTTCTCTTATGTCTCCTATCCTTATCATACTAATAGTAGTGCATTACGGAGCGCAAGTCTGTTTCATGCCAAGTCAGCATGAAGCTGTCAAATAGAGAATATTGCAAACAATCACAGAAATAATAAGCGTTTCATACAAGCAGCTCTGGTAAGCATTCATCATGCATCATTGGAACCCCAGAAATCTACCTTCATAGTACCGTCTGCCATAATTAAGACTTTACCTATACTTCCTCCCTTCTACAACCATCACACATACACAGATTCTTTTTTTTACTTTGGCACTTTATAACTTACTGTACCTTCAAATATTCTATACGTACACTTCTATTTAGGTCTCTCACTAAATACCAACAAGAATAGAAGGAAATCCACTGATTTTTAAACGTGGATCCTGCTCACGCCCCAGTAGTTGTAAGGTGCATCATATACTGCAGCTGTTCCTCCCGACACCCCATAAGCACACTCTGCTAATGGGGTCTGTGCTTTGAATGGAGAAAGGGGGATAGGAAACTGCCGAACACCGCTGGTAACAGCTTATGTCCTGTGGGAATAAATGATCGGGGAATACTGAAATCTACCACACACAATAATTCTTTGCCTAAACTTCTGCCATCCAGGGAGAATCAGGACATGCCAAAATAGGCTGGTTTGGTTTACATACATCTATTGTGTTTGGGCTCCTCTAGGGCTCGTTCACACAGTGGTTTGTCAATGTGAGTCCGCGTTTTCATCCATACAGCCGCAGATCATTTCTGAGCAGGTTCCCAAACCAGGTCAAGATGGGTCGTGTCTAGACATGAGCGAACGTGCTCGTAACGAGCACTGTACCGCTCGGCTCCTCTGCACTCGCATGGGCGCAGGCAGCCGCTTACGTCGGGTGAGGACGACGGAAGCGGCTGCCTGCGCCCGTGCGAGCGCAGGGGAGCCGAGCGGTACAGTGCTTGTTACAAGCACGTTCGCTCATCTCTAGTCGTGTCCCTTCTTGGTGCAGTTTCTCTGCAGAAACCACCACCGAGTGTGTCAGCACATGGATTAGACCAACTGAGTGCAAAAGTGTCAGCCTCGGATTTCCATCACAGTTTCTGTGGTGGTTTTCCCCTAGTGGAAAAAATACTCAGTGTAGACATAACCTTACATTACAACCAATCCGCGAAAACCATAAGCGCACATAAGGCACAAAAATGGGTCTTTAAGGGTTGTGTTTTTTATGTGACTGGCCATACACATTAGATCTATGTAGGGCTGATTCTGGCTGAGCATTTAATGTGTATGGGCCTCCCAACTCTCAGTGGAGATAAAGATTGGACAAGTTGGAACTCAACTGCTCGATCCTTTTGTTCTCAGGAGATGAACTGCTGCAGTGGGTTTTCTTCTTTCTAAATATGCATGCATATGTATGGGAGGATCAAGAAAGATTGCTTGTTTGGCCAACAGCTTTCGTCCAACAGTTATCGCAAATGTATGGCCGGCTTAACTCATAATGCAACACTATATTTTTTTTTTTTAAAGCAAACTGAAAAATCAAGATATCTCTGGTCAAACCTTACTTCAGCCTGGGTCTGTACTGAGATTTTTTGTTGCTCGACAGCCACACTCTATATGGCTACATTGTGTTAAAGTCGCATCTAAATGGGATCTTTATGCCACTTTCATGTAATGGTCACATGCAGAGTGATGTGCACAGGTCTTACCTTTGGATATTTACAGACCAGTGCAAATGAAAAGAGAGGGTGTTAAAAGGGTATTCCCATCTTAGACAATGGGGGCATATCGCTAGGACCCGCACCTATATCGAGAACGGTGCGGGGAGCCACCCCATTCATTTCTATATAGCTAACAGCGGCCCCATAGGAACGAATAGAGGGCGGCTGCGCATGCGCAGTGCGCCCTCCGTTCATTTCCCTGCTCCGTTCTCGATATAGGTGCGGGTCCCAGAGGTGGAAGCCGCACCTATCAGACAATGGGGGCATATCCTTGCGATATGACCCCATTGTCTAAGATGGGAATAACCCTTTAAGGCTGCATCGGCATTGGCGGCTCATTCACAGATTCCCTCAGAAATATCAGACAAAAAAACTTCTAGTAAAATGAAGGACACCCTAACAGAAACCCCAAACGCCCCACTATAGTCAAGAGGATCCATCTGGAGCTGTTTGTTTCAGTTATGTCCTGGATCCAAACAGCAAATATCATTAGTGGTCGGGTGAACGTTGCCTAAGGTGCCTATAAAACACCATTTTCTCTTATTAATCAAAATTAGAATTCTTTATACATCTTCAGAGGTTGGTGCTCTTTCTTTCTTAAGCCCCAAATTCACTGCACCCATAACATTCTGTCTGCAGCCACCACTATTATTACACTATCTATATACTAAACTTGACAATGAAAGCAACCAAAATGTTCTCATTTTAACCTGATCTGTCACCACAGTATATAAGAGGGACAGATTCGCTGTAATATCACAGCTAAATGGCGCAAAAACTGCTGGGCAGTTAGGTTAAGAGCCCCCAGAGAATATGGCAGACTCGTAGTCTTCTAAATTCATGGATGAAGTTGCCAAGCAGTTTCAGTAATTTTGTGATTTTACAGCAATTTGTGGCCATCATCACCGGCCTAAAGCTGGTGGACTTTCTTCTAAAAATTTGATAAGGATTTATTTCCTACTAATCATAAGTTCTGCATATGAGGTTAAAAATGTGCCATTTCCTACACGGCTGGCCATAAACATTAGATTAACATTATATGAACCTGACAGAAGATCTGATGTCTGTGGGGACCTCTCCTTGGACATGGGCTGGATTTTAGACTGATAAGGGCTCCCTGAAATAACAACCTATTAAAGTTCTATTCCAGTGATATCTCCATATGTGAAAGTGGTCAGAACCTACAGTTGTACTGGACTATTAGCCAAAATTTCTCTAGCTTACAAGTAGACGTTCTCTCAAGATTCCCTTTTCCGGATTGAAAAATGGAGAAATTTAGAAATGTGAAAAATTTAGTGAAGTAACTGAGCACCCAAGATATCAGATCTAGGAGATACCTCCTCCAGAAACTGTACAGAACCCTAGGTGCACATACACCCAAGCATTTCCGCATATTGAAAGATGATTCCCATTACCCCCAGAGACGGACCAAACAACTTCTAGACCAGTCTAGGTGCCAACTTGACTTTTACAGCCCTTGACAGAAAATGAACACACCAAGTGCTTTTCTCATGTGCCCTGTTCAAATCAGATATTAACTAATGGAAGAAATGTATTACAGGAACAGTGATGGAAGAAATGTATTACAGGAACAGTGACACCACCACCTAGAAGAGATATAGAGCTTTCCAGTGCTAACGGAAACCCATATCATTTCTACAACTTAGTAGTGCAACTTAGAAGTAAATTATAGGTTATAGTATCTTGTCCATTTAAATATTCAATTAAAAATGGCCGCAAGCAACCCGTCTTGGAGGCAACCAGCCCTGCTCACATTCTATTTGCAGAGCTGCCTAGGGAGATGAGGCCTCACTACTACTTGTATATACTACACATTGGTGAACGCTCCTGTTAGGCCTTGTTCACATCTCCATCAGGCAGAGAACAGCCTGACTGATTTTGCCGGATCTGGCTGTGCCAGATTCTCTAGTTCAATTGACTGTAAAGAGCTCCGGCGGTGATCTGTCTGCTTTGTGGCATAAATGCCAGGTTTTGGTTGGACAAAAACTGTTGCATGCAACAGTTTTTCTGTCCGTCCAACAGCCGCCATTTGTGCTGGATCAGGAAGATGGATCTGCTCGATGGAGATAGGGGCGTTAGCCAACTCAGCCACGATGGCCTATCACAAACAGAATCACACCATTAACATCTATTGTAGAGCAGTGCAGTGTGTAATGAGGCTCCACTACCTCATCCCCTGGGAACATCAGCAAGTGGTGGCAACCAGTCCCACTCACACACTACGAAAGGTTGCTTGCTGCCATTTTAAATCATTCCTGGAGAACCCCTTTAAATAGAATTATGGTCTTTCATTTTGGCAGTCATATAGTTAACACAGTATTAAAGGGGTTTCCATACTTTTAATATTTATGACCTATCCTTAGGATAAGTCATCAATATCAGATCCGCGTGGGTCCGACACCTGGCACCCCCACCGATCAGCTGTATTAAGAGAAAGCGTGTGCCATATCCTGTCTCTCTTCCTGCTGCTATATCTATGGCAAGAGGAAGAGAGACAGGAGATGGCAGTCTCCTCATACAGCTGATCGGCGGGGGATCTGATATTGATGACCTATCCTGGAAAACCCCTTTAAAGTTACTGAGCCGTTCCGCTACCAAGTAATAACTAAATATAATACAGTGAGTAGAGGGAACACAATTATTTCTTAATTATGAAAATAAAATCTGGAATAGTTATCGATGCCGCACCAAAGATAACGTTGGAAATATCATAATTATTAATACACAACACAGAACGTTTCACTCCTGGAGACTCTTTGATTCTTTGGGCAAACTATGGCCTAGAGTTACTGATACATTGTGTGATGGTCGTAATCCAGCGTTACAATTTAAACCCACATCCCATGTCTTATACAGGTGATAGGAATACTTTTCGGTTTCACTGTGATTCTGCAGTCCCTTTCTCCTCAGATCCTTCTGCCAGATCTTGCATAATGAAGGAGTATTTGCCAAAGTCTGAGTCGCTGGGCTCCAGTAACATGTCTTTACGGGCTTTGGAAACTTTGTACTGCAGCACTTTTCTGCGTTCATGCCATTCTGCCAGTTCGTCTGTTCCATGAGCAAAAGGGCAATTGTTTTCATGCGGGCAACTCTGTGTCTCCTCATACCTACAGTGAAATGAGATACAATGTGCATTTTTATTAAAAAAAAAAAAAAAAAAAAGTTATTAATTTGGACTTGTCTTTAGCAGCTATTTATTCCATTGCAGCAGAAAGACAAGTGGACTGGTTCTATCGACAACTTGACACAAGGGGGACCATTCTGCCTACAAGAAATGCTGGGACTGTGCAATCACCATGGGAGCCTGGCTGTGACTGACAGCCAGGCTACTGCCACAGTCTGAGGGAACACCAATCCTAGCCGTTTAACCCCTTACATGCCACAGTCAATAGTGACTGCAACATCTAAGTGATCAGACAGAAGGAGAGGGCTTCCTCTGCCCCCTATAAGCCAAAAGGTTGCTATGGAGGTGGGGGCTAACAATGGCCCACAGGTCTGCCACCAACAGACTAATCAAAAAATCATTATATGTACCCCACCATATTGGTGCCACTGGAAAATACAAATACAAAAAAGTAACACCTCACCAATGCTCCACCTCTCCCATTTTGATGCTTCCCAGGGCGCCCACCTGTATTAAAGGGGAAGGAACCTGCTACTTTACAAAGTATCCACCTCCAAAAGAGCCTAGGGCAGCACTATACACTTCAATTAGTCAAGTTATTTATGGTAACTGGAATACCCCCTTTAAAAGGTACCAGCAAGTACAGACTGGCAGGGGACCTGGGAAGGGTTGGAACAGGAACAGTGGAGGATTGGTGAAAATTACTTTTTTTTCCTTGTTGAAAAGCCCTTTAAAGCGGTGGAAAAAATATTTTAATTTGTTGATCACTGTAAAGAGTCTGTTGGAACCAGTCAAGTGAGCAAGTCTGGTTATTACGGAAATCCTTATTCAAGTCTACTGAGAAGGACTAGAGTCGTAGGGGTAGGAGCCGCACCAAAGGAATTGTTGTGGGACAACCCCTTTAATTGCTGTGATAGTTCCTACACCAATACACCAATGTAGACAGATTAACTCACACTCTAGATGCCTCAATATATTAGTGTAGTTAGAATAAAGCAAAACTATAGAAATAGACACATTAAAGGGTTATTTCCATCTTAGACATTGGGAGCATATCACTAGGACCCACACCCATACTTAGAATGGAGCCCACAAAGTCCCAGAAGGCACACCGCACATGCATGGCCGTCCTCCATTCATTCCTATGGGAGCACCGAAAATAGCTCAGTAGCGCGCACAGCTATTTTCAGAAGGCGCATAGTTCCATTCACTTCTATGTGGCTGATGCAAATAGCCAAGCCTGTGCTTGGCTATTTTCGGTGCTCTCATAGGAATGTCACTATTTAACCCTTTCAGTGCATGTACGGTCGTTAAAGATGGCACCCACATGTATTCTGCATCGCTGTGAAGTTATCCGTGTAGAGTGGACAGCGTCGGAGAAGGCAACACCCTCTGAGGAGAGCTGAGGTCTACTCCTCCTTGTACCTTCACTGCAGGTTTACATATTGAGTGCTAAAACGGAGCAGGGGCCGAAGCGGGAGAACGGAGGGGCAAATTGAAGGGAAAAAAAAAAAAGAAAGGGTGTCTGAGTCCGGAGACCAACAGGAACAATGAATGGTTTCAAAGAATGATGACAGATTAAAGGGTGTCTCCGCAGGGATGCAAACTTTACCTGAATACAGAAAGTACACACACTTACCTTTCACAGAGCTTGAACTCCCCAGCTGGAAAGCGGTATTTCCAAGAACTATCTTCACTTTCCAAGGTGAACACACGATCTTTATGCTTCTCAGACTGGATGTGTTTCTGCCATTGCCTCTCGCTGTTGCTGTTCTTGCCACAGAGATAGCAGTGGAAACCAGCCTTTTAGGAGAGAAGACCAGCATACACATGAAGAACTTCCACCCCAACAGACCTCTCACAGTTATAAATTTCATATACATCATAAACATATTACATAGACCTTTTTTCCCAAAACATGGTCTACTTTCAGCTTTAACCCACTTGTAACCAATGTGCATTGACATCAGAACCTCTCTCTATGATACCCCATTTTAATTTAAAGGGGTATTCCAGGATTTTAAAATTGATGGCCTATCCTCAGGAACAGGCCCTCAATACCTGATTTATGGGGGTCTGAAACCCAGCACCACCACTCATCAACTATTTCAAGGTATCAGCTCCCAGCCATTCCATTAATTATCTATTGGACCGCCAGAAATAGCCGAGCTGTACTCTGCTGTCTCCGGCAGTCCCACAGAGAATCAATGGAGCAGCAGTGGGCATGTGCAACATGCCTCTCCATCAGGATGGGGGAACAGGGACCCCATTGTCTGGGTTGGTTAGGGATCCCAACGGTGGGACCCCCACCAATCAGTTAGTTACCCCCTATATCCTGCAAGTAGGAAAATAACTTGAATACTTGGTACTACTCATTTTATAATTGCTTTCTTCTCTTAGGTGTGACCCCTCATTATACTCTAACATAGATTAAAATCAAGAGTGATACTACATTCCTTATAATATTCCATTAAAGACATCAGCCAGGGGAAAAATCAATTTACCATAAGATCCGCATAATCTGTTGGCATGACAATCTGTTTCTCGGCTTCTTTTTGGCCTCCAGATGCTGTTGCCGTCTTTCCAGGTTTCTCTGCCAGGGCGTTGCTCTTATTACATAAATCAAACAGCAGCTGTAGATCCAGAACTAAGAAGTGAAAAAACAAAGGTTGAGAGGCTGTAAAATAGAATTATATTCATCATCTCTACTGAAGAGCGTACTCTCTAGTCTATATGGTAACTTAATCCGGGTGAAGAGGTTTGCATTCACTGACCTTTGTTCTCCTTCATAAATGTCCAGATGTCTTTTTCCTCAGTGTTGTGGGCAAAGGTGCAATTTCCAATATACTGACATTTCTTGCCATTTTGCACATGGACGCAGATCTATGCCAAAAGAATAATTCCAATTAATCCCTACAAGACGACAATACATATGCATTTTATGTGCAGTACACACTTGCCTTAACCACCTTAAAAGGGTTTTTTCCGGTAAAAAGTATTTCTTAACAAGTTCCTTCAGCATGACCTCTGAAACAGAATAATCACATTTACCTGCTGCACACCTTCTGGTCATCCACTCTGGTCATCCTTCTGGTCCTGTCACTGTTCAAATCCGGCTGACTATGGGCATGGTCACATGTGTTGCTCCAGCCAATGGCTGACTTCTGTGCTCACGTGGCCACAAGCAGCACGTCACCTGTCATTGACTGGGTGACCATGCCCATAGCCAGCCGGATGTAAACAGTGCCTGGACGACAAGATGGTGAGAGCGGAGGCAGCAAGGAGGACCAGAGCCTTGTGGAGCAAGCAAGTATGAATCTTCCGTTTCAGGGTCCATGCTGCCCAGAAAACCCCTTTATAAAGAGAGTCTATCACCAACAAAATGCTAATGTCCGGACAGACCCCACATATTGGATGCTTCCCTAGCATCACTGCACCTGTCTCAGAAATCCCATGCCTGAAATTCAGACTTGGCACATGCACAGAACAGTTCCTTCAGACCAGGCTAGGCCAAAGGGCTTTTCTGGAAATGTGCCAGGTTTGAAGTAGCTGTCCTGAATGTAAGTGCCAGGAGTGGTATGGTGAAGCCCGGCCCCGTCAATCAGGCTACAGTGGGGGGGAAAAGCGAGGAGCTGTGCTGCGGCTTGGCTCATCTGCTATGCAATTAGAACCTCATTTGTATATGGATAAAAAGGCAAATTTATCAGGATTACATTATCAAATCTGGCAACAAAAGGTATTTGTGCAATATGTGTGGGCTGCCCCGACAGGCTTTGGGGGCAATTTATCAAAACTGGTGTAAAATAGAACTGGCTTAATTGCCCATAGCAACCAATCAGATTCCATCTTTGATTTTTCACAGCTCCTTTGGAAAATAAAAAGTGGAATCTGATTGGTTGCTATCGGCAACTAAACCAGTTTCCCTTTACATCAGTTTTGATAAATATCCCCCACTGTGTTTAGAGTAAAAGCCATTTTGCAGGTGACCGACTCCTTTCAAAAAACAATTAAAGATCTGTGCATCAGTGCTTGCACACTACAGGAAAAATTGCTATCCTATGTGCTCTCCCACGGTCCTAGCTATCAGACAGGCTGGTGCCTTTTCCTATAGTGTACAAGCACGACCACCACTGCTGGATTGCAGGGTGGTCGTAACCATGGAAGTGAGAAGTGTATAATGCAATGGAAAAATAATCATGCAAGCAAAGGAGGCAATATGGACAATCACAATACATTAGTAAGTGCCTTGTATTAACATTAGCTGAAGTGAGAGAACCCCCCCCCCCTTTAAGAGTGCATTCACGGCAACGTTTTGTTTTCCGTTCTTCTGCTCAATCAGAAAAACTTAAAAAAAAAAAAAAACAGATAAAAAATGTTCAAAATAATGTATGATCCGTTTGCATCTCTTTTTGTCAATTCAGTTTGAGATCTGTTATTTTAGGCTTCTCCTCCCGTCTAAAATAATGAATCTCTGACGGAACTGATAATAATTAATGCTCAAAAACAGATCAGTTATTTTTAGTGCAAACTGATGGTAACCGAGCACGACTGATGCTCAAAATAAGGGATTGGAAAAGCGGAAAAGAAGACAGTGATGTGAATGCACCCGGACTTGTCTACACAGGTTTAATATGTTTCCACCTACTAATTAACAGCAGAACATTTAATGTGATGCAATAGAGTCCAGGTCATATTAGGTAATGGGGTGTATAAAGAGTTAAAGTCAAGGTACATTATCCTATGTGACACTGCCATTATCCTTCATGCCTGGGCCAAGTTATTCCTGCCTGACATAACACATTTTTATGAGCTTCACCCTACTTAATTGGATGCCGTCTGAATCATTAAAATGGACATTCTGCACGGCTGGAAAAAAAAAAAAAATCAACATTTGTACAGGAACGGGCCAGCGTACCTGCTCACCGAAGCGATGTTAACAGCGAGCCGGTAAACAATGAAGGATTTAGTCCCTTTGGAATTAAGCCCCCTAGCATGTGATACCTAATAAATGAATCCTACTCACCTGCTCCCTGGCTTCATTCTGCGATCTTCCAGTCCTTGACTTCTTTACTTCTGGCTGGGGTACAGACGGGATCATGTGCACTGCTGCAGCCAATGACTTGCCTCAGTGGTAAAGTGTCCCCAAGTGGCACGTGACCAAACAGAGATGTGCAGCTTGGGGACAAGCCAAAGTCTGGACTAGAGTGGTGGTGGCAGAAGAGTATGATTCTTTCCTTAGGTAACACACGCTTCCTTTAAAAGGGACCCAATCCTGGAATACACCTTTTAGGCCCTTTTACATGGGCTGAGGATCGGGATAAATTACTGGAAGTGAACATTCCCATGAACGCTCACTCCCCATAACTGGCCTGTGTAAAGGTGGAGCTGATCAATAGACAAATTGGCAAAATGCTAGTTCGTCGGGTGCTTCGTTGTGGCACATACAATCACTTTCTGGCAGAACACTGCCATGTCTAAACAGCAATCAGCTGCTTATTAGCAATAAACCCATAGGGGGACAAACAATCTTGCATCGATTATTCATCTCCTTACAGAGGGGATGACCGCTGCATGTAAATGCTGCTTTACTGCAGATGAATGATCGGCAATGATAAGGAACAAACAGTTCATTCCCAATCCTCGGCCACGTAAATGAGCCACGTTAAGAGCTATGCCACCCAGATCTCTTTCAGACACCATCATAATTTCTTTATGGGTACAGGGTATTTCTTTATGAATATAGGAGGATAGGCCATAACAGGCATCACAGCTGTTCAGTCAGGACCCCATGTCTTGCAGAACAGAGCTCACATGAGCCCATTCCACAGGTAGGAGAGGATGCCATAAAGGTCTTCGGTAAGAATACACCTTTAACTAAGCAGTGATAAAACATGTTCCGACACTGGTATACTTGTTGCTTATGGGTGAGAAATGCAGATCTACAAAAACATGTTGGGATCTGCATGAGGAAAATAAGCTGCCAGAGTGTACTGGCATAGGCCCTGGCACCACAACCCTAGCACCACATAGAGATGCAGATCTATCATTCCAAGGTGTCTACTTATAATGCAATTTATGGACGGGGCTGTGGAGTGACCGAATCCATTACAGAAAGTTTTCATTTTTTTCCTCAATGACCTATATTTACAGGTTGAATTTCTTGGGTTTAAGGTTTACATATGCCCTCACATGATACTATACTATCAGGGCTCTGCCAGGGCCATAAGGTCCCTTCTCCAGGTGAAACACCTCAATCTGGATACAAAGAGGTAGACATCGTGTGGTGGCTTCCACTATCTAAATGATGTCAACTCCCTTTCAGAAAAACAAGAAGCAATGGCTCCTTAGCCAATCAATCAGTTTCATTACCTTCTGTTTTCATCTATGTGGCACAAACCTGAGAATACTACAATATTAACAGCATGGCACTACATGGGTTTTTACATTTTAGTATCTGAAAAATACCTCATACTGCTGAGGAAAAGAGCGAATCGATGGAAGGGGCCTGATGGGGACCCATTTTTTTTTGGTCTTTGACATCACCAACAACACTCGCTTATCTTTTGTCCAGCTGTAAAACAGAAGAGAAAGTGGTCAAGTAGTGTCTTGACAGACTTAAAGGGAACAAGTCCTCAGAAGATGACCTATTGTTTAAATCACATTTTTATGTTACACATTTATATTTAGAATTTTTGGTGATTTTTTTACATTTTCCTTGCCATTATCTATATTTAAAAAAAAAATTATATAATCCTGCAATTTTCGCACTAGGTCTAATAATAGGTCATGATTTCCTATTCTGCACAGGTAACTTTTCAGTAGCCAATATCACCACAGGCAGAATTACAATGACAAGTAACACCTCTATATGGATAACACAGAATCCACCATTCACAGTAAGCGATACCACATCTTGTCAGCTCCCTCCCGAACTCTGCACAGGTCACAGAGCATAAAACTCTCTCGTAAGTCAATGGGGTCAGCTCCTGTCCATCTGTGTTCATGGCCTACATAGCTGCTGTCAAAAGACTGGAAGTCTTGAAGGGGTTGTCCATTTTCTTATATCGATGATCTATCCTCGGGATGGGTCATCAATATCAGATTGGCGGGAACACGACTGCCGTCACACCCACCAATCAGCTGTTTGAGGAGAACACAACGCTCATACAAGCGCTGCCTTCTCTTCTCTGTTTACCTGCTCACCGTCCACATTGCAGCAGCGAGCAGTGTAATTAGAGCTCCTCCACCCCCATTCTCTTCAATGGGACGGCTCCATCCTGTTCATATCAGATCCCCCGCCAATCTGATAATGTTGACCTATCCAGACAGATCATCAATATAAAAAAACGGACAACCCCTTTAACCTTTTTTTTTAGGCCTTGCGACCAATGTGAAATTTGCAAGATTATATACATTCTTAAAAATACAGAAAGTGACATGGGAAAATTCTAAAAAAAAACAAGTTAACATAAAAAACATTATTTACAAAAATAATTTTCTGAGGATACTTCCCCTTTATGAATTAGCGAACAGGAGTGTATATATGTATATAAGCATCTGTGTATTGCCCGTTCAGGGCCCTCTACAAAAGCATATGCCAATTCTGGTGCCATTCAGCACACAAATGCCGTGGCTGTGCCCAAGTGGCGTTCCTTGGCCAATAGACAGCTTTAGCCCTCTTTTACACATCTAAGTCAGTTAGACATCAATGAAAATAAGTCAGTGTTTCATCCATGAAGAGGTCTGTGAAGGGTCGGTTTTTGGTTGGTGGGTCCATTTTGTATCCACCTTTTTGAATCTGTGTTCTACGTGCACTGCTAAGCTGAAAAGAAAGAGGATTTCCAGAGCATCTCCTACCAATGGTCTGTAAAAACAGAATATTGATGCCATCCATGTTGTGTCATTGGTTTTCACGGACCCTCAGACTTCAATGGACGTGTTTGGTCAGTACAGACCAAAGTACTGCATGCTTCCGTTTTTTTTTCACTAACCCAGTGTCAGTGTAAAAATAAGGATTTGTGAGTAAAGACATTAAAATCAATAGATCAGTGGAAAACATGGACAGCACATGTGCGTTAGTCACTGACATGTGCAGAAGCCCTTAAAGGGGTTGGCCCATCTCATACATTGGAGGCGTATCGCTAGGATATGCCCCCATGTCTGATAGGTGAGGGTCCCAGAGGAGGGACCCTCACCTATCTCTAAAATGGAGCACTCCCAAGAGAAGGAGAGCGGACCACGCATGCACGGCTGCCCTCCATTCAATTCTACGTGAATGCCAAAAATAGCTGAGTGGCGACAACTCCATTAATTTCTATGTGGCTAAAAGAAATAGCGGAGCCAGCACGGCAGTGCCATAGAAATGAATGGAGGGCAGCCGTACACGCGGGATCTGCTCTCCTCCTCTTTGCAGGCTTTGTTTTAGAGATACATGAGTGATCCAGAGATGGGACCCGCACCTATCAGACATTGGGAGCATATCCTATAGATGACACAACCCCTTTAATGAGTGATTAAACGATTTTGAACACCGTTCATATCAAAGAAGCAACAGAGTCCATACAGGGATAACACAAATTACAATGGATATTCACCTATGTCTTGCTTTGGCAGTGCAGTACTTTCCATCACGGTCAGCCTCAATCTCTCGACCATTGCGCAAGCACTGCCCACAGACAAACTTCATTTTCATATCCAGTGGTTTGAGGGTAGGCTGCTAAAATAAGAAGCTTATTAGATCCCAGGAATGCAGTAAAACAACATGAAAGGCTACTGTAAGGCCCCATTCACAAGGCCGTGTGAATGGGGCCGTATCTATCCGCAAAATTGCGGGAATAGATGCGGCCCCATTCACCTCTATGGGGCCGGGAGCCACGGCACGGAGCTAGCTCGGTGCCACGGCTCTTTTGAAGCATGTCCTATACTTGTCCGTGTGCACGGACAAGTATAGGCATTTTCAATGGGGCCGCACGGCTTGTGTTCTGAGCGCTGCGGAACACACGCCGGGCGGCCCCCGTTTATTTGCGGGTCCGCAAATATACGTTAGTGTGAATGGACCCTTAGGGTGGCAGCACACATAGTCTGGGTTTTTTTTTTTTTTGCAATATTACAAAGCAAAAAACGCAGGATGCAAAATGTTGCAAGGGAAGTCTATGGGAAATATCATACATAGAATATAGGCTTTTTTGTAGTGGAATTTTTTCACACTTAAAGGGGTATTCCCATCACAGACAATGGGGGCATATCGCTAGGATATGCTCCCATTGTCTGATAGGTGCGGGTCCCTATACCGAGAACGGAGCGGGGAGCGCTGCTCCAGGAGGACCCCGGATTTCCCGGGTTCCAGCCACCACCAGGCGCAGTTCTCCGCTGTTCCAATAGAAATGAATGGTAGCGCACTGCACATGCGCGGCCACTGCTTCATTTCTATGGGGCCAACAGAAATAGCCAAGCCAGCGCCCAGCTATTTTCAGCGGCCCCATAGAAATGAATGGAGGGAGGCTGCACATGCACAGTGTGCCCTCCCCAACTTTCCCCACTCCGTTCTCCATGTAGGTGCAGGTCCCAGAGGTGGGACCCGCACCTATCAGACAATGGGAACATATCCTGGCGATATGCCCCCATTGTATGTGATGGGAAAACCCTTTAAGGTGCATTTTTTTGGGTCAATTGTATTTTTTTTTCCAAATCACATAATGCTCTGGGTATGCCCCCCCCATTGCCTGGAGATTACAGAGGAAGTGAGATCTTAGTGGTGCACATAGTTTACTGTAAAAAAAAAAAAATTATCAGAAAATGCTACCAAAATTCATTGAGTTTTTTTTTTTTTTATTGCCAAAAATGGCAGAATCAAAACTGTATCTGAAGGGACTTAAATTATTTGGTGAAACAGCAGAAAAGGTATCTCAATTATGATTTAATTAAAGGGGTTATACCATTAATCATTTCATACCAAATGAAGCATATACACATACCTCTCTCTCTCTCTCTCATGTGTCCCCCTTGCAGCTAATTTGTGCCACTATGGGCAGAGTCAGTCTCCTTCCCCTTCTGGCAGCTGACAATATAGTCTCTTTTTCCCCAAATCCTGTATTACAATCCTAGTAATAACTTCACAGCTATACAACCATGCTACTGCAGAGGCTCTGTTGCGTCCCAGAGAAGCAGAACGTCGTTTCTATTGCAATACACTGTGGCCCCATACAATGTAAATGTTACAACTTCACAGGATTATTTTTTAACATTTTTTTTCTGATTGATACAATGAATATGATATGAAATGGTGGCCAATTCCTTCAAAAATAATGTTAATCAGCGTTCATTTTTTCAGAACACTTTAGGACAAAGTGAGCACTGATTGGTTGCTATGGGCAACTAAGACAGTTTTCCTGTTAGAAAGTTTTGATAAATGAGGCCCGATGTGTTTTAAGTGAATTTGGTGGTGTCTATTTTGTGACATTATCTACAGTTGCTTTCCAGGTATGTTGGAAGTCACAACAAGAGCATGCTACATTTTGAAAAAAAATAAAAAATGTCCAAAAATACTAGGAAAAAAAAAAAAAAAAAAAGACAAAAAAATGCTGTGTAGGCAGAAATGATACAAATATCATTTATTCTACACTTCAAAGTTATATCTTGCCTCAGTGGTTTTCAATAAATAATTTTTAAAAACTACACTGAAAACATCAGAATGCTTTACGTGAAACCAGACTTAGGGCTCATGTACACGAATGTGTGCGCACCGCAAATAGCGGTCTGCAATGCATGGGCACCAGCCTAATCTGCGAGATTCTATTTTTTTGCGGTGTGGAGGCACGGACCAAAATCCCACAGAAGCGCTCCATAGTGCTTCCGCTCCGTGGCTCCACAGGACGGGCAAGGCAACCATACAGTCGTGTGAATGAGCCCTTTCTCTGCCCGGTTGGTCTCCTGCAAGTGCCCAGGCAGAGCTTCATTGTGAAGTGCTGTCTGTAGTGGTCTGCCTCTCAGCCTCTCCCCTTTGCTTCAAGTGACAGCTGTAGCATTCATCGAGGAGACCACTACAGCAGTCACTCAGAGCGGGGGAAGGCTGTAAAGCAGCTACAAAGAAATACAGAGAGCAATATACAGTGAAGCTCCAACTCCAATGTAATTGCAGGAGCAGAACCTGGCAGAATAAAGCTTCACACTACCCTTGATAATAAAATTTCCACAACGGTATGCCTATAGTGCTCTCCCTGAGTTCTGCACTTTAACTGAAGGCATTAGGGGGAAAAAAACATGAATTAACCTTAAAGGGGTATTCCCATCTCACAAATGTAGTTTGTATAGTTAGATATAGCCATACCAATATTATTACTAATAGAATGATTTATATAAAATGTACCGTTTAGAAGATTTTCCTATTTGTAGATCCATTGTCCCACACACATCAGTCAGGGCGTTGCCCATGGTTACGACCACTATGGCCATGTAGTAGTGGTGGTCGGCTTGCTCCTTTTCAAACCCGCTCTGAGGTAACTGCTGTATTGTGAACGCACATTGTATGAGCATGCGGAGACACATCTTAGGGTTGTAGCATTTTTGTCTGCACTTCCAAAACGCAGAGAAGTGGATCCTGTTCCAAGATCAGTTCATCTCTATGGAGCAGGATCTGTTTATAAAGTCTGCGTTTTGGACGGATCCTGACCATTGCGTTTTGTACTGGTAGTGTCCAAATCACAGATGTGAATGTACCCTAAGATGTGTCTCCACATGCTCATGCAATGTGCGTTCACAATACAGCAGTTACATCAGAGCGGGTCTGCACAAGAGCATGCTGGCCACCACTACTACATGGCCACGGTGGTCGTAACTAGGGGCAACGGCCTGACTGATGTGTGTGGGACAATGGATATACAAATAGGAAAATCTTCTAAAATGGTATATTTTATATAAATACATTCTATTAGTAATAATATTGGTATGGCTATATCTAACTATACAAACTACATTGGTGAGATGGGAATACCCCTTTAATAAATGGGAGCTGCTCAGATGAATTTTTCCTTAAAGGGGTTGGCCACCTTATGCATAAAAAAATAAAAATGCCCCAGATAATAGCTAAAGCCAAGAGGTATTTGTATCATGACAGATATACTGTGTATGTATAATTTTTCTAATGTTTTGAGCATAGTATGCTCCCATTGATGAGAGGCTGTGTGGGCGGAGCAGCTGCAAAGTGAAAGTAACAATCCCAGCATGCATCAGAGCAAGCATCTTCAGAGCAGTGGTCACATGACCTCCCTGGCCAACTGTGATCCATAGTAACAGCAGCACCTCAGATGTCATCTCATCACAGACAAGTTAGCATAAGGCTCCATTCACACGTCCGCAAATGTGCCAGCATCCGTTCCGCAAAATTGCGGACGGGTGCGGACCCATCATTTTCAATGGGGCCGCAAAAGATGCGGACGGCACACAGTGTGCCGTCCGCATCCGCACTTCCGTCCGCGGCCCTGCAAAAATATAGAACATGTCTATTCTTGTCCGTACAAGACGGACAGAAAAGGCATCTCTATAATAGAGCCAGCCATGTGCAGTCCGCAAAATGCGGAACGCACATGGCCGGTGTCGTGTTTGTGGACTGCAATTTGCGGACCGCAAAACACACACGGACGTGTGAATGTACCCTAATGGTAAGAATCTCCCATACACATATATTAGAATACAAATATTATTACACTGATGTATATGCCTATATAGGATTTTATACACACTGATGTGTATACACAAATATATATACACTGATGTATATACACCTATATAACAAGATTTATATACACTGATGTGTATATTATATATATATATATATATATATATATATTTATAGATACAGATGTATATAAATAAAATGTGTGTGTGTGTGTGTATATATATCACTGTGTTTATTATCCCTGTACAGTGACATCGCTGTGTTGTATTATCTCAGTGCAGGAAGAGGTAAGTGGTCTGTGTTTGTGTGTTTGTTTTCTATTTTTTCAGGGTCGTGAATGCAGAGGACTACGTCGGACCAGCTTTTTTTTTTTTTTTTTTAATAAAATGGTCAAACAGGGGTCTGGGGGAGTGTTTATTTCAATAAAATGTTTTATACTTGTGTGTGTGTATTTTTTTTTACCAATACTACAGTTTTAGTAATCATGGCCATCTATAGACGGCCCTGATTACTAATACTGGGCTTAGTGCTTGCCGGTATGGCAGGCCAGCACTAACCCCAACATCTATTAGCCTCGGCACCCACCGCCACCAGGGGTGCCTGGGAAGAGCCGGGTACCCACAGGACCGGACCTTCTAAATTGAGGGTCTGGCTCTGGGGCGGCTGCAGGCTGGTACCATTAGGCTGGGAAGGCCAATAACCGTGTCCCTTCCCACCCTGGTAGTGCCAGGCTGCTGCTGCTGGTTGTATCTGGCTGGCGAAGGAAAAAAGGGGGGGACCCCAACGCCATATTTTTACAAAAATAATTAAATATTTTAAAACAAATGGCGTGGGGTCCCCCCTTTTTTCCCTTCACCAGCCAGATACAACCAGCAGCGGCAGCCTGGCACTACCAGGGTGGGAAGGGACAGGTTATTGGCCCTTCCCAGCCTAATGGTACCAGCCTGCAGCCGCCCCAGAGCCAGACCCTCAATTTAGAAGGTCCGGTCCTGCGGGTACCCGGCTCTTCCCGGCACCCTGGTGGCGGTGGGTGCCGAGGTAATAGATGTTAGGGTTAGTGCTGGCCTGCCATACCGGCAAGCACTAAGCCAGTATTAGTAATCAGGGCCGTCTGTAGATAGCCGTAATTACTAAACTGTAGTATTGTAAAAAAAAATACCACACCACAAGTATAAAACATTTATTGAAATAAACACTCCCCCAGACCCCTGTTTGACCATTTTATTAAAAAAAAAAAAAAAAGCTGGTCCGACGTAGTCCACCGAATCCGACGTAGTCCTCTTGCATTCACGACCCTGAAAAATAGAAAAACAACAAACACAGACCACTTACCTCTTCCTGCACTGGGATAATACACACAGACACACACAGCGATGTCACTGTACAGGGATAATAAACACAGTGATGTCACACCCGTACAGGATAATAAACACAGTGATGTCACAGTACAGGGATAATAAACACAGTGATGTCACTGTACAGGGATAATAAACACAGTGATGTCACTGTACAGGGATAATAACACAGTGATGTCACTGTACAAGGGGATAATAAACACAGTGATGTCACTGTACAGAGATAATAAACACAGTGATGTCACAGTACGGGATAATAAACACAGTGATGTCACAGTACAGGGATAATAAACACAATGATGTCACTGTACAGGGATAATAAACACAGTGATGTCACAGTACAGGGAAAATAAACAAATGATGTCACCGTACAGGGATAACAAACACAGATATTTTTTATGGTGGGCCCCAAGAAATTATTTCCTCTTGTGGGCCTAGGTACTCCAGTCCGCCCTGTACACATAAATATATATATACTGATGTATATACGCCTATATACAGATTTATATACCCGATGTGTATACCACATAAATATATATATACTGATGTATACACGCCTATATACAGATTTATATACACCGATGTGTATACACATAAATATATATATACTGATGTATATACGCCTATATACAGATTTATATACACAAATATATATATATATACTGATGTATACACGCCTATATACAGATTTATTGCACCGATTGTGTATACACATAATATACTGATGTATACACGCCTATATACAGATTTATATACACCGATGTGTATACACATAAATATATATATACTGATGTATACACGCCTATATACAGATTTATGTACACCGATGTGTATACACATAAATATATATATATACACTGATGTATATACGCCTATATACAGATTTATATGTAACGATGTGTATACACATAAATATA
Source organism: Rhinella marina (assembly GCA_900303285.1). Classification (NCBI taxonomy): domain Eukaryota; kingdom Metazoa; phylum Chordata; class Amphibia; order Anura; family Bufonidae; genus Rhinella; species Rhinella marina. The sequence continues at coordinate 53,437 of ONZH01009160.1, read as the reverse complement.
ATATATACTGATGTATACACGCCTATATAACAGATTTATATACACTGATGTATATACACATATATATAGATTTATAGATACAGATGTTATATCATAGATGTAATTAAATGATTATATATATATATATATATAATATATATATACATACATACACATACATATACAGATAGATACATATATATATATATATATATATATATATATATATAGAGAGAGAGAGAGAGAGAGAGAGATACACATATAATAGATAAAACACACACACACATATATATACACACACAATATATATATATATATATATATATATATATAGAGAGAGAGAGAGAGAGAGAGACACATATATATACACACATATATATATATAGATAACACACACATATATATATACACACATATATATACATATATATATATATATATATATATATATTATAGATAACACACACATATATAGAGAGATACACACACAAACACACACATATATACACACACACACATATAGAGATAGATAGACACACACACACATATATATACATACACACTTACATTTACTTTTTACTTTTAGGGCTTCTACAAGGGGACCGTCACCAGACGCGAGTCTCCTTGCTCCTGGAAGCTGCACAGTCCTGTCAGAGCCGGAGCTGGCAGCGCAGCAAAATTACTAACAAACTGGGCATGCGCTGCTCTGCAGCGCTGGAGAAGCTGCGCAGGCGCAGTGTGAATGAAGACATGGACGAGCTTTCTCAGAAGCTCCTCCATGTCGCGTGCAGCCATGGACGAAGTGGCTGAGCGGCAGAGCGGGGCTCAGGGGGCGGAGCTTATAATACAATAGTTTCCATCAGGATTTTTTTAATAAAGTGTATTTAAGATCTTTATTTTACACTGCCCCCAAGCATTTTAAATAATGTTGAAATATAGTGGCCAACCCCTTTAATGAAGTTGTCTAGGACTAAAAGATTGATGACCTATCCATTAGGTAGGCCATCAATATCAGATTGGTGGGGGTCCAACAGATTAGGTGATGAATATCGGATCAAGTGGGGTTTGGGACCAGTGATGTCAAGAACTAGGGGGTCCTTGAGTCCTCTCCGAATGTGGAAGTAACATGCATGTCAGTCCATCGCTCTGGGGATCACTGGGCATCCCAGCTGTCAGATATTTTGTGATCCATTATGTATTCTTTGTCCCGTGGAATGGAGATAAATAATATTTGTGGGTCACCCCTTTAACCATATAAGTCAATGGCAAAATAGGGAACTGGTGCAGTTTCAAATTACTGCTGAGACAAAAAGTGTTATGCAACCTATGGAGCTGCTGTGAATGTGAATTTTCGCACAGCAAAAATTAAATGAGCCTATAGAGTGCACTTTATATAGCAGAATCTCTGAAACACTGGCTCTATGTAATGTGAACCGCCAGTTCTCATGTGATGACATCTGTATCATGGAAGAGATGATTGAGCACACACAAACTTTGGTTTATTAAAATAGGCCTGTAAGGGTTTTAGTACTTTGTTCAGTCAAGAACGTTGTGTGACTTGTCTGCATGCGGTCTTGCCCGAGGAACCAATGTGGGTGTGAAGGAAACTCATTCACAGCCCTGAGGGCAGAAATCTAATTGTCAGACATGTAACTTCACACCTCGCAGGTGTCACGCTTTGTACATTTTGTTATAAGCACTTTCCAAAAAATGTATAATGCACAGAAAAGCACAATAAGTCGCGGGTGTGGCACCCATACCAGTGAAATCACAGCGACCGATCGTGGATGGGAATTGCACAAGTTTATTCACTGTAGAGCATATTGCAAAAAAAAAAAAAAAAAACACAAGAAAAAGAAAAGATATGTTAACATTGGATTTGGTCACTTGAACTGACTCCAGCTGTTTTGCTAAAATCAATATTGAGCATCTCTAGTGTGAGCAATTCCTGGGCCAGAATCCTCATATTCTACATCTTCTGGCTCTCTCTAACCCCCGCTGCCGACTACTATAGGAATAAGGGCTCGTTCAGATGACCGCGCTCTGAAAAACACCAATACCGGCTGTATGAGTGCGACCATGATTATCACCAGTTCACAGGTTATCTTCCTTGAATCACTTTTTGTAGGTAAAAACCACTGCACAAGATCTGTTGTTTTGGAGATGCTCTGCCCAGTTTATCACAATTTGGCCCTTGTCAATGTTGCTCAGATCCCTGTTCACCTGCTGCTTAGTGTATCCCACACTTGACAAATGCCACTTTGTAATATATCCATATATATATATATGGATATCAGAGAGAAATGCCTTGTTCTACAGCTATAAATAGCCATACATTTAGGTGCATCTCCGGCAGCCCATGCTCCTAAACAGAAACGTATGGCAGCTCCAAGCTGCAGTAGATTTCTGTCTTCATTTACACCAGAAACCTGGCGGAAATGAACATAAATATGTCGGACCTGCTGCCCCCGACCTCATCATACCCCCTTTTGGGGAAAATGGCAAGGGCAGCGTGGAAACACCACTTGCAACAAAACTGTTGTAAGTGGCATTTAAAAAGTCATAAATACAGGGTTTGAAACTTTTTTACATCAGAAAAGTGTCGTGGGGAGAATAATAAAGAGTGTGGGGGGGGGGATTTGTCTTTGAAAATCATGAGAAATCCATATTGGACGGCAGCTGCTCACTGAAGGATCAGATTACATCAATCCATACAAAGCTATGGATGGGGGAGCTCGAAATGAGTGAGACACACACAGCCAGAGAGACTGCACAGGTAAACAGACAGTTTCTGTCTTAGGCCATGTGCTATATTCATAACCATACAGGTCAGTATTTCTCTTTAATGTCCTCCATGGTCCTGGGGCTGCTTCTAAGTGACTGTGAGAAAGTTATGAAGCAGATTCTCCTTTACTTTCTGTGTGCTGGTTTCTATCCACCGTCTCTGGGAGAACTGCAAGCTAGACATTCAGCATGTACGGGATAAACTGGTAACAAATGCCAGATTCAAGTCATATAATGACCAGAAGTAGTGTTATTCCTCATGTGCACACATTGTACTATTAACGAACGCAGAGTTTGTTGAAATGCTAGGCACGTTTTAAAGGAAATGATAGGAATGTGCAGGACAGGTATTAGTGTCCTAGATTTTGGTTCTTTGAAAACATACCTTGGATTTTGGTTCTGCTACTTTCCACATGCGCTCAGACTCCAATACTATTTCTTCCTGCGTAACACCTAGAAGAAAGGGTTAAAAAATTACTTAAAAATAATGACAAGATATGCCATATAGAAGAGGCACCCAGAGGTGAAAGCTGCACCCTTCTCAAACCTGGGAAAAGAAAGGAGGCAGCACATGTGCATTTCTACTCATTCACCGCTATGAGAGTTCCAAAAACAGACAAGAGTGCTTACTCTATTATCTTCAGAAGCCCCATAGCAGTGAATGAAGAGATCCACGTCTGCGTGGCCTCCTCTTCATTCCTGGCTGCACATGATGGGGCCACATTTTTGAGATAGAAGTAGGTTCCAGCAGTGAGATAGACCATAAATGTTCTGATGGGAATAAACCTTTAAAGTGGTTTTCTGGGAACAAAATAGTGATGGAATATCTAACCGATAGGTCATCAATAGGAGATTGGTTGAGGTCCAACATCAGGCACCCCCATGGGACTGGTTGCTCGCAGCAGCTGCAGGTTTCAGAATTAAAGAGAGTGTGTGGAGCTGAAACATTACAACTCCATCCACTCTGTAGTGGCTGTTCTCAGATACTGAGGCGGATGCTCCTATTCAAGTGCTCAGCCACACTACCTGATTAGAGACAAAATCCTGAGTGCAGAGCTGCGGTATTCCGACTCTGTATACCATTTACTTCCTGGAACCACAGCTGCAGGCAACCACTGATCAGTGAGGGTGCCGGGTGTCTGACCCCCACCTATCCTAAAGAAAGCTCATCAAAGTGTTAGTCCCAGAAAACCTCTTTAACCCCTAAGTGACCACCAATATACCTTTTTACGACGGTCATTAAGGAGCCTTAAAGGGGTTGTCCCACGAAAAATATTCTACAGTTTTCAAACCAGCACCTGGATCTGAATACTTTTGTAATTGCATGTAATTAAAAATTTTGTACAGCTACGAAGTTATTCAATAAAATGTATGTGTATAGGACCACTTAATTTCTTATTTCTTTGACCTATTAAGGAAGCAGGCCGCACATGCTCACTTTCAACTTTTAACTGTCTCCTGAGCTGTGATAGAGAGAGCTGAGACACGCCTCCTGAGCTGTGATAGGAGGCGTGTCCATGCTCTCTCTAAGCTGCAGCAGAAAAGACACTCCCCTTGAGCTGTCAGCCTCATATAAATCTAGCAGACCAATGAATGTGGAGATCTCTGGATCCATGTGAGGTACAGGGCTGGTTCTAGCTTTGTTAAAAAGAGGTTGTCATGTTCTATATGATGTCTGATTTTCATCTTTTACATTATTCGTGGGATAACCCCTTTAAGCTCTGCATTTTTACGGCTGCCCAGTCTAAGCGATGCATGGGTCTCTCTCCATCTCACCCGAGAATGGAGATCGTGGGGTGTCCATGTCAGTGCAGACAGGCCCCAGGCCTACCTACTCAGGCCCTAGTGAAGGCCCCAGGCCTACCGCTAGCATGTCCCAGCAGGCTGCACCAGAGAGGCCCGGAACGGACATTAAAATACATTGCACTAGAGGAATACTGCAAAGCATTTTAGAAGTGATCAAAAGAATGTCTATTACAGTCCTCTTGTGGGACTATTAAATGGTTAAAAATAAATAAAAATTCCAAGTAAAAAAAAATATACCTTCCCCCCCCCCCCAAAAAAAAAAAACTGCAAAATAAAAATGTCCACCATTAGCCACCTTAGCCGCGGGCGGTACGCCATGTTTTCTAGAAGATACTAGGCTGCGCAGTAGCACAGCCTAGTATCGGAAACAGTAAATCCCAGTATCGTATGGATCAAAGTGCAAAAGTATTGATTGGAAATTGAAAGTTCGATACCTGGTGCAATCCTAGTGCTGAATCTGTCATTTCCGTTCTCCTGCTCCTATAAAGGCTGAATGCTGATGTGAACTCGGCCTTATCTAGATCTTATTTGTGTCCTTGTTATGCATCCAGTCTATGGCATATACCAACAATGTCTGATAATTAAAAAACATGATGTACCCCACACCCACATACTTTCTGGAAGTATGCACCAGGCACATTGTGAAAATTCCACCCAGCGCATTACTTATGTACAAATGCATGTTTGTGGCTACAGATCTGATCCAAGTAGAGCCTTACATACAACACCTCCTTAAAAATAGAGTACTATAAAATAAAATATATTATTGACCCCCCTTCCGTCCCCCTTATTTCAAGCTATTGCTGCATTCCGAATATTGCACCTAAACCTCTTGGCATCATTTGAAAGTGAAGACCCTGAGCTTTAAAGGGATTTTCCAGGTGTTCGATACTGATGGCTTATACTCAGGATATGGCATCAATTTCCGACTGGTGGGGGTCCAACTCCAAGCAACACTGCCGATCAGCTGTTTGAAGAGGCGACGGTGCACAGAGCACATAGTCTAGTGACTGTTCTTAGTACTGCAGTTCAGGCCTATTTACCTGAATGGGACTGAGGTGCACCCCATAGACCCTTCAGGGAAATTTTCTGGCAAGCTAATGCCCTGAGCCCTCCTTACTGCTCTCCAGTCTGGTACATAGTGATCCGATGCTCTATGCTCCGGAGGGTTTTTTGTGTTTGCGTTTTTGTTTTGTGCTCTCTGCCTCCCAGAGCAATAGCTTTTTATTTTTCTGTTCACATACCTGTATGAGGGCTTGTTCTTTGCGGGACAAGTTGTACTTTCCAATGCCACCATTTAATATTGCATATGATGTAATGGAAAGCGGGGAAAAATTCCAAATGGGGTGAAATTGCAAAAAAAAAAAAAAAACAATTCCGCCACAGTTTTACGTTTTTTTTTTTTTTTTATTTACAACGTTCGATGTGCATTAAAACCGACCAGTTACTTTCATTCTACAGGTCAGTACGAATCCAGAGATATCTAATATGTATAGTTTTTTTTGCGTTTTGATAGTGATAAAATAATTATAAAGTTGGATTTTTTTTTTTGTCATATTTTGACCCCTATAACTTTTTGGTATTTATGTGTATGGAGCTGTATTGGGGCTCATTTTTTGCGGGGCGATCTGAACTTTTCAGTTACACCATTCTGGGGTGTGTATGACTTTTTGATCACTTTTTATTTAATTTTTTTTAGAACACAAAGCAACCAAAAATGGCGAATCGGCCATTTTGACGCTTTTTTCCGTTTCGCTGTTTGCGGTATGGGGCATGGGGTATTGGGTATTTTTATGCTATGGGCGTTTTTGCACATGGCAATACCCATGATGTGTATTTTATTTATTTTTATTTTTTTTCTAGATCTTTTATTTTTATTTTGGGGAAAGGGGGCGATTTGAATTTATGTTTTTTTTTTATTTTTTAAAACTTTAATTGCTGATATCATAGACTCCAATGCACTATGATGATTTTACTAGTTTCCTATGGAGCCCTATTACAGGAAAGGGCTTCATAGGAAATACTATGCAGCAGCCTCCTGTCATTCACAAAGGCAGGGCCTGCTGCAGACACGCTCCGGGTCCTCCAATCGCCGCACTGGAAGAGTACGCTTCCGGTGTTTCACGTGCTCAGATGGCGTGGTCAGGATTGACCATGGCATCTGAGGGGTTAAAGGGAACCTGTCATCAACTTTATGCTGACTGTACTGAGGGCAGCATAATATAGTGACATAAATGCTGATTTCAGCGGTGTGTCTCTCTTGAGCTAAAAGTAAGTGGTTGCTGAGAACCAACATCACAAACATTGCATCCCAGGATATGACTCTTGAAAAGAGTCATATCTACCTGAGAAGACTCATGGTTATTCCTAATCTCCTGCTTTCCCCACCCATCTCTGATGACTGGCAGTTCTCTCCTAGAGAGAAAGGGAGAAAACTAGGTAGAAGACTGTCAGTCATCATCAGCTGTGCAGGGAAAGCAGGAATACATGAATAACCATGACTCTTCTCATGAAGATTTGACTCTTTTCCAGGCCTAATCTGCAATGTTTGTGATGTTGGTTTTTGGCAACCACTTACTTTTAACTTATAAATGACAGACCGCTGAAATCAACTCACCTGTCTCTACTTTATTCTGCCGTTAGTATGGGTAGCATAAAGGTGATGACAGGTTCCCTTTAAATGTCCGCCATCAGCATTACTACCGGTAGCGGACATCAGCCGCGGGCGTGTGCTGTAAGAAACAGCAGACCACCCGCGGCTATGGCGCCCACTCTGCTCAGGAGCAGGCGCCAGATTTAAAGACCGGGCCAGCGCCGTACTAGTACGACGCTGGTCGGGAAGGGGTTAATTAATGCTATGAGAATCAGGTACTTATGCACGTGGCCAATAGCCACCAGTGCCCTCCTGAACTCAACTGCATCACGGTCCTCAATACAGTTGTATATTGTGGTGAGGGCAGCAGTATTTTGTGCTGCACTGTGATATTCGGTTCTGTTGAGGCAGTAATTTGTGCTGTGGTATTGGGTTCTGCTGGGGTGGTAATTTGTGTTGTAGGCCCCGCCTATTTCTGTTGTCCCTGCCTACTTGTGTTGCCCCACCTTCTGTCAATTTAGACCCGCCTACAACATGGGGCCACTTTTAATTTTTTTTTTTCCATGGCCACTTTACGTTCCCACTCCACCCATGGCCTAGGCCATGTGACCGATGAACATGGAAGAGGCTGCAGCGCTCACCAGAGTGTTGTGGCCTCTTTAAACAGCTGATTGGTGGGGGTGTCTGGAAATCGAACCCTCACCTATCTGATATTGAGGATTCTTGGAAAACCCCTTTAATATGATACCAAGATCTGATATTTTGCATTAGAGAGGAGCCCCTCATTTGTATGTTCCCCCCAGAGCACGGAAAAATGGCATCTCACGATCTGTTTGTAGAAGATCAAGAACCACTCTTCGGACAGCTAACAGATTTTAGTGGCCACGTAATCATCAAGGTGCGGGGGAACTGGAGTTGTTTCCAGGCTTACACGGATTACAGCTAAACACTGGGGGTACCAGAAGCTGGACACCCTTGGCTTAGTTTATTTTCAACTGCCTTTCCAAGGGAATGTTCACATGTTCTGGGTGAGATGCAGATAAAACCGCATCAGAATAAAAAGTGATGCCTTTTCTATGTTTTTTTAAAAGATATTCAACATATGTTACCTGTAAAAACCACATCCACACTGCGTTTTCTGGTGCAGTTTTGACCACTGCTGCATGTGAAGATACTCTAAAGCAAAAAACTCTTCATCACCAAGTACCTGATTGTCTTTGCAGCATCCAAACACACAATTCAACATGGCTATGTGCAAAATTGCAAGCGTCTTCTTGATGACAGCCATAACGGGCCTCATGACGGCATATATCCATCTGGAAGCGAGAATGATTTGGCCGAATTTTGCAATATCTGACTGTGCTGGAGTTTAGCACATGGACAAGACACCTGTGAAGGGAAGGTAGAGTGGATGAAAACATGGCATCCTGGTATTCAAGGCTTTGTAACCATGTCTGCCTAGACCAGAAGGAGTCATTTCCACTTAAAGGGGTATTCCCATCTCACAAATGCAGTTTGTATAGTTAGATATAGCCATACCAATATTATTACTAATAGAATGTATTTATATAAAATCTACAGTTTAGAAGATTTTCCTATTTGTATTTCCATTGTCCCACACACATCAGTCAGGCCGTTGCCCCTGGTTACGGCCACCGTGGCCATGTAGTAGTGGAGGTCGGCTTGCTCCTTTTCAAACCCGCTCTGAGGTAACTGCTGTATTGTGAACACACATTGCATGAGCATGTGGAGACACATCTTAGGGTACTTTCACATCTGCGTTTTGGACACTACCAGTCCAAAACACAATGGTCAGGATCCGTCCAAAACACAGACTTTATAAACGGATCCTGCTCCATAGAGATGAATTGATCTTGGAACAGAATCCATTTCTCTGCGTTTTTGAAACGCAGACAAAAATGCTACAACCCTAAGATGTGTCTCCGCATGCTCATGCAAGACCACAGTTACACAATAAAATCACATCCTGCGTCCACATAATAAACAATCAAAAAATAACCGCATTATATATGTGACAATACAAGACAAAAGGAAAACAAAGTGGAACAACAAGTGACTATCCCCAAAATATATCTTGTAGAGGAGATTAAAAAAAAAAAAAAAAAAAAAAAAAGGGGGGAGGGAGAAGAGCCCCACACGTATAGCCACTTAAATGTGGCTTCCTCAGTGGTCAATAACATGTGACAACTTCTCAAATTCAAATGATTGTATCAATTCAATAGATAGTTGCTTTGTCTAATAGGCCCTTTATGACTGCGTTTAGACAAAAGACAGAAGATAATCTACCCTATGAAATGCTAATGGCGCAGAGACTTGATGAGTAATGACGAACCAGAACAATTTCTCTCTGCATAACCACTGCAGCAAATCACTGGCGTCTGCAATCATATGCCGTATACTGCTGAGGTCAGCAATTGGCTGCAGCAGTGTCTGAGGTATATAGGCACGTCATTGCTCCGGCCACAAAGATAGTGTCTTGGCTGTGGCAGAAGGGGTGATTGGGAGTAGTGGCGCTGGAAATAGGCGAGTATGCATTTTACGTTATCACTGAGATAATGTGGATGTGTTGATATATTAAAATGGTTAATATAATCACTTAGTCTCAATTAAAATAACAGCCACCCCCTCCAGTGAAATAACACTGACAGCACTAACTACAGAAGACCCATAGAGGCACGGGCCAATTCTATCTTGCCATGATACAGAAAAGAGTAAAAATGACTGATAGATGTGATCTATAGATAAGCAGAAGAGTGTCCGTATCCACTCAGTGTACTAACGTCTGACCATATCACCCAGGGACAACCAATAGCTCCGTATATATATAACACACCTCTGGTCTATGCTCTAGTAATATAGCCAAGTCTTTAAAGGTAATATGGTCTGCATACACATATATTAATATCTGAAAGGTCTCAGTTTCCTCTATAATTGTCACCAACTGCATTATGATTGGGCACTCATAGGAGATCCAAAATAAAAAGGTTCAAAACAGCTTAGACGCAAGAATTGGGAGGCACGATGAAAACCAGAAATTTTGTTACAGTATGTTCTCCTGATAATGGCCACTAATAATACAGTAAAGGGGTTGTCCCACGAAAAATATTCTACTTTTTTCAAACCAGGTCCTGGAGCTGAATTCTTTTGTACTTGCATTTAATTAGAAATGTAGAATAGCCACTGAGTTATTCACTAAAATGTATCTGATAGCGCCACCTGCTGTTTGTTTTTTTCTTATTTCTTTGGCTCACTGAGAGGGCCGTACATGCTCCTTCGACTGAATGTGGAGATCTCTGGATCCATGTGAGGTACAGGGCTGGTTCTAGCTTTATTAAACTATCAGTTGAGAGAAAGATTCCTCCATTTTAAAGCACATGAGAGATGTCCACCACAATGGTCGCTGGCAGGTTCTCTGGTGTAAGGGCACAGAGGTGATTTGGGTTTTGAGGTGGGCCTCCTCTGAGGGGTGGTGACTGGGATCACAATATATTACAAAAAATGGCCAAGGAGACTCAATTAAACCCTTTCTTATCTGTGCTTTCTACAAATCTCCTTTTAAGTCCTCCTCCAGCCAATGCTTAGTCCATTTCTTTTTGGACTTTTTTTTTTTTTTTATCAATCACTATGCGAGATGAATTATTTTATGCCTGCCATTTGAAGGTTAGGCCCCATTCAAACAGCCGCATTATTGCGGACTCGCAATAATACGGGGGCCGCCCGGCGTGTGTTCCGCACGCTGGGAACACACACCGGGTGGCCCCATTCAAAATGCCTATACTTGTCCGTGCGTGCGGACAAGTATAGGACCTGCTTCATCGGAGCCGCGGCACGGAGCTAGCTCCGTGCGGCGGCTCCCCGCTCCATAGAGGTGAATGGGGCCGCATCTATTCCGCAATATCCATTATGGTGCTGACACTTGGCAGTAAATACTAACTGGATAGTATGTTCTTGGTGCAGTGTACCCTCCTACCTGCTCTAGAGCCCTCTGTTTGGCTAAATAGACAGTGTTCACATCGCCCTAGCCTGTCAATGGATAATTATTTGGTGCCCAAGTTATATGGTCATTGCATTCTGGGGAAAGTGGAGCCACTCTTCCTAGTCCCTTGATACACAGTCGCTAGTCGCTAGTCGAAATTCCCCACACACAGTGGGTTGGATGAACCCATATGTATGGTCAGCTTAAGTAGTGGAATGGATTTTTGCCAAATTTTGGGGAAATACGACTGCACACTAAAACCAGGTAGGCTAGTCGGATACCACATCTGGTAACGGTACAATTACTCCTGATGAAGGGGGTAATATAATTGCCTGTTGTACACTAGAGCTGGGAAGGTTTGTCGAATACAGCATCTGATGATGGTACAATTACTCCGTCTAATGAGAAGGGGGTAACATAACTGTCGGGGGTACAATATAACAAAGTGTGGGCATGTGCATAGAACGTGGGCATGTGCAGCTGGTTGGAGCTTGCGACAACCACGTAACTGCTGAATGGACCAAGGTAAGACTATAGGGCCCCGAAAACTTGTGTCCCACCAAAGAAGAGATGGAGATGCTCATCTCACAGCAACACCCACGATAGACCGGGACTGGACAGCCCACCCAAAATCCATGACGAAAGAAAAAGCCTGGGAAGGCAGGGAAGGGGCGCGACAAAGTGTGGCCTAGTCCCGGCAGAAGCCAGGGACTAGAGTAGAAGAGGTGGTCAAAAATGAGGCACTCCTAGTGAGCTGAGGCCAAGGGATGTTCCAAAGGTGGAAAACAAAAGAAAAAGTGTGCAGCCTATCCCTGGCAGAAGCTGGTGACTAGAATAGGTCAGTGGGGTGTTAAAGGGTGCCTGAGGTGGAAAAAAAATTAAGGATACAGGCCAGAGGGGGGTAAGCAGGCACCTAGCATCTCTCCTGTAAAAGGATGCCCCATGAGTCAAAGGGAAAGGTAGGAAACTGTGCAGCCTAACCACGCAAGAAGTCAGGGACTAGAGTGATGGAGAGGAGAGGGGGTGGAAGGAGTGGTGAGGCCTAGCCCTAGCAGAAGTTGGGGTGTGGGGAGCAAGAGAAGTGAAAATACCCTGGGGAAGGGAAAGAAGGGGCCAGAAGGAGAACGAAGTGCCTAAGCAAGGTAGGGAGCATACTTACCTTCTGGCATCTTCAGGAGCCGCAGGGTCACCCTTTTGGTAAACTCACACCAGAGATTACCTGCACTCCACTGTGGGTGCAGTAATAGAGGACTGGATGAACGGTGAGACACCAAGGTACGCGCCTGCAGAGATGCTACTAAAGTGCAGACCCCTTGCCGCAGGTTAAAACCTGAAGAGTTGAAGAGAAAAAAATAAATAAAAATCGCAGCAAGACCTGCAAAAAAAGGCAGGTCGTGTGTCTTCTATGGACACTAGACTAAAAAAAGGCTAGCATCTGTGGAGAGGGTATAGCCCACCTGCGTGGACCCAACCTCTTTTTTTTGTTGTTGTTTCTAAAGTTTTGCTATGGAGCCCGCTGGTTACTTAGTACCCCCTCTGACAGTGAACAGATTTTGAAAATTGTAAGTAACCAACACTGGTATATTATTATACTGAACATTTGTCACAGAATCAATAGGGGACAGTTGGAGCCTTGGTCCTTGAACAGTGGGGATTTAAGAGGCAAGTATTTTGTGACAAAATTTTATGAAATTTTCTAATGCAAACAAACAAAAAATGCAAGATATGAGTGAGCACTAAATGCACTGGGTAGACAATTTTATAGCAGAGTAGATGTTAAACTCACTTGTGGTCAGAGAAGCTGTGCTGATGACTTGGGTTTGTGCAGACATCAAGGTTCTCTGGATTTCTTTTGCTGATGATCTGCGGTTTGCTGTCAAAACAAGCCTGCAAAAGCAGAACACAATAAGTCATTAATAAAGCATGCCTGGATGGAGAGGCTTCATGAGACGTCTGGTCATCGGCATAAATACTTCCTCTGCTATGGATCTATTAGAAGCATCCCTTTTGTGATGGTATGTTTGAAGAAAAAGGCAAGAAGCATCATGAGGGTGCTTCTCGGGCATGTCATGTTTAATGAAGCTGATCAGTCAGGGATACCATTCGCTACTTTAATGTAAAGATGATGTGTAAATGCTGCCTGGCCCTGTAGAGAAAATCTTTCCCTTCTTACTTTCCCTGCTCACACACAGTGACTGACAACTTTCAAGCATGTATATAGGAAGGCCAAAAAAACTGTTACACCAGCACCTCCAAACAAAGTGAAATGAATGTACTACATATAGCAGCACACTGCTCCATTTAGAAAGATACAGGCAAACACTGAAAACATGGATTATACTGAATTTCATTACTGTGATACTATCGGTACAAGAATATCACTCTGCGAAGATGTTTAATTAAAAAGGTGTGGGCCCATCTACCAACGACAAGATGGAAACCTATACTGTCAGGGCCTAGGCCCGCAAAATGAATTCAAGGTAATGCAGGGTTCAGACATACTATGCTCTCATTAAAAGCCTGATGAGTAGGAGTGCACAGCATGTGCGGGTTCCTTTTTACAAGAGGCCACCTTGACATTGGTAGATGGGACCACACAATTCTGATTAAAAAAGGGCATAAAGTGACTCAAATTTTCATGTATATAGCCGTAATAGAATTCAGAACAATCCACATTTTCAGCGTTTGCCTAGGTCTTTGTGTGCTGAAACATTTAGTGTGTGCACAATGGAACGCCAGCATTGTAAGCTTATTATGAACAAATGTTACGGTGAGATAATACAGCCAGAAACAATGTTGCTTTAATAGCGTAAAACCTCATGACCTGCAAACACTGGATTAATACTCCACCTGGCATAAAAAGGTGAAGATACCCTTTTGCTCATGCAATAATCGGGAAACGTTTCCTGGCTTTATCAATCCTGGCAGCTGGAAAAGCTGATCTCGATGTAGGGCTCCCTTTCGCTCCTCATTCCACACGTCAATCTCCTCCTGATAATACGCAAACGTGCAGTTATCGCCGTATTTGCAGTCCTGTCGACTCTGGATGTCTGTAGCAAAGTAAGAATCAACCACTTAATATGTAAGAAAATGTTATTGGACATGATGCACTTTTCAGACAATACTACTTGCACATACAAAGGCTAAAACTTAAATTTCAAACACCTAATTTCACCCAGGCAGCCTGCCTGACAACAGCATTGGAGCATTTCATGCTCCGATGCGCTACCTTGCCCTCCGCCTGTCAGAACTGGGCTAAATGCCCTTGCCCTGTGAGATTTAGCGCAGGGCAAAGGAGAGAATTGGAGCATAGAATGCTCCGATGCTCTTGTCAGGCAGGCTGCCTGGGTGAAATTAAGGGTATGTCCAGGCTCAGCTCTGAACCCGGAAAACCCCTTTAGGAAGTGGTAAAGTTTTCTCTCCAATCAGAAGAATATTTATTAATGTGAAACAATTTTCCAATATACTTTCTGGATTAATTGTAGTTTTAAGGATCTTTGCTTGCTGTCATTTTATAGGAAGTGCATTTTTTCAATTATTAGAGGATAAAGATCTTTCCAGCTCACATGATGGGACAGATGTAAGGAGCCACACGTACGTTCTTCCATCACATGGACAGATTCTTATTCTCTGGAAGTAAACAATGAACATTCCAAATGAATGACTGCAAGCAGAGATCTTACAAGTCATGAGCAATTGATACTGAAGACCTCTTCACTGTACACTGAATAACCTTTATTTCCTGAAACTGCAATACCCCTTCAATTTGTTACTGTTCTGACCATAGCACAAGTCGTGGCAATGTATTTTGCACTGTTGCATCATTCCACACTGGAGAATACTGGATAACTGCAGTTTGATGGCACAGCCTACAAGAAACTAGTATGATGTGTATGTTTTGTTTAAAGGGGTTGTTTGGGACATGAAGAAATTTGGCTTAGACAAGGAAATGGTACAAAACAAACGGCTAACCATTACCGACTAAATCCCCCACCGCTCTAGTGGTACTCACTGCTCTGGCATCAATGAGGTCATGTATGTCACTTGGGAGACTGCTGCTGATCAATGGCCTCAGCAGAGACACTTGAATGTATGACATGTGACCACAGAGGGAAGCAACTGGTTGTAAAGGTCACATGAATTAGGTTTATGATGTCATCCCTTCAGGAACAGAGGCGAAAACCAGAACAGCAAAAGATTAAAGTGTAAATTTGTTTTTGTTATCTTATACCATCACCTTCTCTTAGGCCCCATTCACACGACCGTATGTATTCCGCATTTTTTTTCCTCCTATGGAAAAATGAATGGGTCCGTATGGTTCCGCATCTTATCCACAAAAATGCGGATAAGGCTACTTTCACACTTGCGTTTTCAGGATCTGTTTGTGAGATCCATAACAGGCTCTCACGAACGGTCCTGAACTGATCAGTTTTGTCCTAATGCATTCTGAATGAAAAAGGATCCGTTCAGAATGCATCAGTTTTGCTTCAGTTCAGTCTCCATTCCGTTTTGGAGGCGGACACTAAAACGCTGTTTGCTGCATTTTGGTGTCCGCATGAAGAAACTGATGCAAACGGATCCGTCATGACTCACAATGTAAGTCAATGGGGACGTATCCGTTTTGTCTGACACAATAGAAAACGGATCCGTCCTCCATTGACTTTCAATGGAGTTCAAGACTGATCCGTCTTTGCTATGTAACAGATAATACAAACGGATCCGTTCAGAACGGATGCAGACAGTTGTATTATCAGGACGGATCCGTTTGTGAGAGCCTGGGCAGATCTCACAAACGGATCCTGCAAACGCAAGTGTGAAAGTAGCCTAAGATGCGGAAATGTACATACGGTCGTGTGAATGGGGCCTTAGGCAATTTTTTTTTTTTAAATCCCAGACAATCCCTTTAAAAACGTGAAGTATTAACATACTTTCTCCAGTCACACACCTATTAGGGTATATTCACACATCGCAGATTCCTGTCTGAAAATCAGTTCCATACTTGTGAACTGGACTGTTTTGGTGGAAAACATACGAATTTTTGCAAGTCCCATTCATATATGTGGGACAGTCGCAGACATTTCTGCAACAAATTTACCATGTGTAGATATACCCTGATTGGCCTTTTAAGATACCCTACTCTGACTGAAAAGAAAACGCTCTTTTTCCAACCTTTGCACAACATGTAAGGACCAGAAAAATTGACTTTCATAGGCCGCGGACGAATCTTTAGCCATGCTTTGTTTTCAGAGTTCTTCATTCGTGCTAATAAAATGTCTTTTTTACACTTGTGCTCTAATTTCTCTCTGTAGGCGAAGTCCAGAGCCTTGGGACCTGCAATGGAAAAAGAACCATGAGGGATATAAATCAGGACACTGTATAGGCACCATAACCATCTAATATTAAACTGTAGGACATGGTACCAGGAGTTTGGAAAACACAATAAAATAATCTTTCCGGACAAACTGGAACTAGTTTGGAGAAAAAAATTAAAAATCTAGCATCAATTTAGCGTACAGGGTAGCAGGGGCCAAATTAAAGGGGTTGTCCGAGTTATGGAAAAAAAAAAAATATATAGTACTTTAAATCTGATGGGCAGCAATATATAACTAAATTAAGCAAGTTTTAGGCAAAAAAAAAAATCTATATTTCCACATTTCCCCGGTTCTCTTCTGGTCTTTGTTTACCTGCAGTAATAACAATCTCTGCCCCTCCCCCTGCTCTGCAAATGCTGAGTGACATGTCTGCTGGAATACTCTGCAGCATGTTGTATGTGTAGGACTACAAGTCCCAGCTGTACAATGACACTGCTGATACACACAGGGTCTTCCCCCTACCTGTTCTTGTACAATACAATACTTTCATCTCCTCCAGATCAGCTCCAGTCAGCTCTGTGTCTGTAGGGTGAGGAGGGCAGACCCTGTGTCTCTTTACACCTGCAGCTGCTGTTGTAAAGCCTTCAGTGCGTTCTGGCTGAAGGGGTTAATGTTTTATCTGAAAGAATCCAGGGAGAGAGCAGATAGCAGCCTGGCAATGCAGGGGGGCGTGGCCAGCACAGTGAGGTCTCGTGTACAGGCTCTGTGCACGAATATAAGATTAGCAGGGAGGCAAGCTGACATTACAGGTCATGTGACCCTCATTGAAACCTAAGAAACCAGCAGCTTTAGAAGCAGAAAGTGTATGGAAAAGCTGTTGTATGTGACTAGTTAAAAACATACAAAGGACAAAAAAAATAACTTGGACATCCCCTTTAAGGTTTCCCTGGATGTAAGGAGCTATAATGACTGGCAGCATGGTTGGTGGAGAACCACCCTGTTATTTCTACCTCTCCTAACCCTTCATAGTAATCCAGTGTGTCACAGCTTTAACAGTTTTCATGATGGAATACTCTCTGAAATTTAGGCCATTGCATTCCTACCCAGAAATCTTCTTTTATACATGCTTATCTAATATACACAAAGAACTGAACACAAAGAGGACGTCAAATGACACTGAGTTATGCAGATCCAGTGACATCTTACCTGTCCTTGCATAGCAGAGTTGGCAGCCTTGTTTGAAGTCATAGGTTTGTGCTAAGGGGTTTGGCATGAGGAGTGGCAGTGCTGCAAGGCTGGTCTGTACAGGATCCATCTTATGTACAAAAGAATGGTTCACATTGTTCGCTGTAGGCTGTAATGGTAGTACAGTATATCATTAAAATGTAAAATTAGCAACTTAAAGGGGTTCTCCGGGCTTTTAATACTGATGACCTATCCTCAGGACAGGTAATCAATATCAGATTGGTGGGGGTCTGAAACCCAGCACCCCCGATCAGCTGTATGAAGGGAAAGCACGCGCAGTGTGCATGGCGCAGGACCGAGTAGGAAGACAGACTGGAGACGACACATGCACACCACGCACGCGCTGCCTCTTCATACAGCTGAGCATAGGTCATCAATATTAAAAGCTTGGAGAACCCCTTTAAACAGCAGCGACAAAGTTATCTACATTTCTATATTACTCCTTCTAGAAATCTGCCGAGCCGCAAATCTACCAACAGCTATCTCAGACCAAGGCCAACCGCTTCCAAAATAGTAGGATTTACTCTCCATACTTCAGCTTTTCTTATAGACATTTCCTATTTCTTTGTACTTTTAAGTATTAAAATTTGATGTTTTAGACTTCACGTGCAACATGCTCACAGAAGAGACATCATAGTTTATTTATCACTAGCAATGAAGCCCGTTGTGTAAAAATAAATAAATACAGGCTCTAGAATATTTTGCCCCCTAAAATGCCATCACTGACACCACTAAATCCCTAGGTATCACCATGTTCCCCTGTATGCGTATCAAGCAAAAATACAACGGACTCTAGAAAACTCTTGTTGGTCGTTTCTAATGAAATAACAGAATGATTGTCCTCACAGGGCAATACATGTGGACCCCTTCCAAGGTGTTGCTTCATAGATTTTATAGTTTTCTTGTATTTTTATGATTTTATAGATTTTTTTGCTTCCCCCTAATCTATTATATTGACTGTATCCACATACTGATAGTAATAGACTCCACCACTTTCAACCTGCTCCTCACATACACTGGAAGCATCCACTACTCAACCTGCTCTACTCAGAGCCCATTACTCAATACGATTCTTCTTGGTGCAGAGGAGTAGAGTGGGAAGAGGGGTATTGAGTAGTAGACTACTGTGTTATTAAAAATAAAAAGATTTTTTGTCCATAGCTTCGCTTTCCTCTCTTAAAAGGCTGTGGTAAAATGAAAGCTGCACTGTGATTGGCTGCTATGGGAAAGAAGCAGGTTTTTGTTTTAACAAATCTGCTCCACTAAATTCAGTTTCCGTATAAATAGCACATTTATCGGAATAGTCCAAGCAGGAAGATTAGAGGCAGGCTCAGAAGTCATGTCAACTGAGTGATTAGTAACACAGCTTGCCTTTTACATATTAGCATAATACTTCCCCTTCAATCCAGACACCGTTAATAAAAACATACTGATATCAAACATAGGTTTCCAGCACTGAGCTGCATGATAATCTAGTATTTCACAAGGCCAAAAGCAGAAGAGAAAACCAATTAGGAGATTTCTCTTGTTAATGGGTCTTTTCAATTAGGTTGTTTTCACACGACCACGTGTGGTGCATGAAAAGTGGACAGTGTGGCAGACGCATTTCCCAGACTGACTGTGATCCCAACTCACAGTATCATAAATCATTATGATGCTGTGAGTTTGGATTACGTGAGCTGGAAGACACAAACCTTTAACACTACCCACCTTTTGCTTCTGGTTTCCCTTCAGTAATATAGGCTCCGCATGCTTGGTATCTACAAGTAAATAAAAAGACATAGCACCTTGTTGCGTTGCATAAAAAAAAAAACAAAAAAAAAACAAAACAAACATAATATCCAATATTTTGATACTGGAAAGTGCATTTTCAAGGGGTTGTGCAGGGGGTTTATGGTCATGACTAGAGATGAGCGAACGTGCTCGTTACGAGCACTGTAGAGCTCGGCTCCGTCCTCAGCTGCATGTAAGTCAATGGGGACGGATCGTTTGGTATGACACTCATACCAAACGGATCCGTCCTCCTCACCTGACTGAAAGTCAGTGCAGCTGAGGACGGAGCCGCAATGCCTGCGGGCATACGTTCGCAGGGGAGCCGGGCGCTACAGTGCTCGTAACAAGCACGTTTGCTCATCTCTACTCATGACCCATCCTCGGGGTAGGTCCCGGCACCCCTGCCGATCAGCTGTTTGAAGAGGAAGCGGCACTCGTATAAGCATCGCTTTCTCTTCAAGATTACACTGAGTGTTGATCTCATTCCCTTCTTAAAAGGTCCCCTTTAAGAAGAATACAAAGCTAATCAGAATGCTAACACAACCGCAAAAATGTAGCTACCTCTGTAGCCACACTACACTGAAGCCTTACCCTTAATAAAGGTGTCCAGACTGTCCAGCGTCTCCTGCATAGTCTCAAATCTGTCCAGTGCATCCAAACAAGGCTTTACAGGTACTACTGGAGGCTTTCGGGAATCCAGCAAACCGAATGAAGCTGGAGGTAGAGGGCAGGGTGCAGGTAGGCCTGTTGTACCCAAGCTAGAAAGCAGGGGGTTTCCAGTGGGAAATACTGGTATTAGCTGGGGAACCTGTTTGGAGGCCTGAAACAACACATTGTATTAGAGTGGCTTTAAAATAAGATGGTGGAGTCTTCCTGATATTTTTCATAAAACGTGTTCATTTCTTACCATCTCCAATTCCAGGAAAGAGTCCAGCTCATCCCCAATAACATCACAGTCATTAAACTCATTCACATTGTTGGTTGCAGGAGTCACTGAAGGCGGACATGCAGCAGTTGCCAGGTTATCATTTTGATAGTTGATGGCCAGACTAGATGGGAATACTTTTGAATTATGTACATCTGGAAGAAAACAAGGACAGACATCAAGGGGGGGGGGGGGGGATTTATTGTAGTAGGTGTATTTGAGGTTAGTCTTCATATTGGAGTTGCTATGCTCGCCTGCTCCAAATTTATGAAGATGGATCACAGTAATAATAAACATGGTGCAAGTGCAATGTGGCTGCCCCATTTTAGTGAAAGGACTCCTGAGGATGCTTACCATGGAGTTGCAGCTTTTAGGTGACTTTTTAAAAAGCCCCCAATTCATAAATGTGACACAAAAGTGATCTCACCAGTGGAGGACACAGCTGGAAATGTCCAAAAAGTTTGCTGCTACTGAGCCCAAAGTCGGACAAAATTCTGTAGTCCAAGACTGGATAATTTCCCTCCGTCCAAATACATAATACAAGTGCTACATAGCAGGACTTTGATCAAACCAATGTAAAACCTTTTAAGCCTGTCCATGTGCCTTATTAGCGAGCACCAGCTCGGGGCAGTTTCTACATTGGAGAACTCATGAAGAGGACCACGTAGGAACACATATCTCCTGTAACGGCACACAGATTCCCTATTCCTAATCCTCGGTTTCAGCTGCTGGACCCATGGTGGTCAACCGATCACCAGCACGTCCTCAGAGGTTAGCTGGTACAAGCCATTCAATTATTTTGCTCTCAACATCACATCAGCGTACACATTTATATTAAAGGCTTATTTCCATCTCAACATTTATGGTATATCCAAAAGACTGATAGGCTCAGTTCCCCTAACCCCTGTCTTGCAGATGCTGTGGATGCACATAGTTTGGTGTATTCATCATAAAAAATGTCCCCCCCCTCCGGCGGTGACTGACAGGCTGCCAAGTACACAAATTACACACAGCAGGTTGTCAATCAGCAAGCTAAAGGAGGAGGGAGAAGAGGCTGGAGCACTCTCCTCCTGAAGGACACCAGACTTAAACTACATGTTTAGCATATTCATTCAACATAACATTTTACGAGATGTGCTGCAGGTCTACAGACTAAAGCAAATACCCAAATTCGCCCGGGGAAGCCTTGGACAGCCAGGCATATAATATTACAGAACTGTAAGAGCAACATGGCAGCAATTCAGATACATGGCCGTGTAATTTGTCAGAATTTGTCTCCACTTTGGCTCATGAAGAGGGGTTCCAAGTCCTAAGAGGGCACATGATCAGGGTATTCCTGATGGGATGACCTATTTAAAAGGGTTGTCCCATGAAAATATTCTAGTTTTCAAACCAAATATTTTTGTAATTGCATGTAATTACAAATTTACTGTAGCATAGCCACTGAGGTATTCAATATAACGTATCTGTATAGCACCTGCTGTTTGCCTTTTTTCTTAATTCTTTGTCCAGTTCACCGAGATGGCCGCACATGCTCAGTCTCATCCTTCAACTGCCTCCTAAGCAGCGATAGGGAGAGAGCTCCAGCAGAATAGACACACCCCCTGAGCTGCAGCAGAAAGGACACTCCCCTTGAGCTGTCAGCTTGATATAAATCTAGCAGAGCAATGAATGGGATGATCTCTGGATCCATGTCAGGTACAGGGCTGGTTCTACATTAGTCATAGGATAATCCCTTTAAAGGTCAGACACCATTTATTGTAACAAATATACACTGAAAAGGGACACCTAAGAAGGGTCAAATACCTTTTTCACAGCAGTGTAACAAACTTTCCATTTTTTTCAATCCAGAGATCTCAAAATACAATATACGCTTAAAGGGGTGTTCCAGTTACATTAAAGTGCATCTGTCAGCAGATCTGTACCTATGACACTGGCTGACCTGTTACATGTGCACTTGGCAGCTGAAGACATCTGTGCTGGTCTCATGTTCATATGTGTCCGCATTGCTGAGAAACATGATGTTTTAAAGGGAACCTGTCACGTCAGAAACACATTTAAAACGGAGAGCATTACCTTATAGTAGCCCCCAGTCTTTTCCTAATGATGGGTTTGAGGTGTTAAACTGAGGCTCATTTGGTGAAAAATACGATCTTTTAAGCGCCATCAGCGCTGTCTTTCAGGTCCCTTTCAAGTCAAGGGGGCAGTGGCTTCCTTGCTTGAAGTCAAGGTAAGCACGCCCCCTCTCTGGTGATTGACATGATGCAGTAAGGCGCGCTCCCATGTCCTGCTGCCGCTGCCCGCCCGGCTTCAGCGCAGCAGGAAGCTAAAAGAATAGCGAGCGCTCCCGCTAGCACTGGCTGGCGCATGCGCAGTGCGCGGCTAAAGCCGAGCGGCCAGGACATGGGAGCGCTGCATCCTGTCAATCACCAGAGAGGGGGCGTGCTTACCTTGACTTCAAGCAAGGAAGCCACTGCCCCCTTGACTTGAAAGGGACCTGAAAGACAGCGCTGATGGCGCTTAAAAGATCGTTTTTTTCACCAAATGAGCCTCAGTTTAACACATCAAACCCATCATTAGGAACAGACTGGGGGCTACTATAAGGTAATGCTCTCCGTTTTATATGTGTTTCTGACGTGACAGGTTCCTTTAATATATACAAATCAGGCTCTAGGAGCAATGAGGGTGTTGTCATTACACATAGAGGCTCTGCTCTATCTGCAACTGCTGTGTCCTCTCCACTTTGATTGACAGGACCGATGACGTTTTCACTGCTCAAAATAAGTATAATGCAATAATTTTAAAAAAATTGCCCCCAAAGGTGTACATAGCCTTTAAGTTATAACTGCTAGATCGGTGTGGGTCCTACTTATGGGACCTCCACCAATCACAAGAAGGGGGGGCCAGGAGCAGCCAGTTGAACATGCGTGTGGCCACTCCATTCATTTCTATGGGAGTTCCTGAGATAGATGAATACAGCGTTCATTTCAGGGGGCTGCAGGGGTACAGGACCCCCGTCGCTTGTGATCGGTGGGGGTTCCAGCCTTAGGAATCCTACAGATCTAATAGTTATTCCTTATCATGTAGATAGGGGATAACAATGTAACCAGAATGGCCCTTTAAAGTTTCTTGGTGCTCACACTACCCAATATTTAAACTGCTGAAGGGTAACAAATATGTCTCATTGCCATTGGTGAGTTATTTCAAAGCACTCCAAACTTACCGGTATAAATGTCATCTACCGATCCCATTACGTTGGAAGTCTAAAAAAATTAAAAAATAAGATAAAAATCACAGATTATATTACAGGGCATGCTATGGCTAATGATGCAGAACAATGTAAACCACATGAATAGATGAAACCTGGGACAGACTTGTCCCTCAGAATGCCATGGGCCTGTTTTCCTAGGTTTGTCATCACATGAAACGGGGTTTCCTCCTGCACATATCAGTCCTGATCAGAGACTTATGATCATTGGGCCACCGATCACTAGAACAAAGTGGCCACAAAGCTAAAAAACCACAACAGCCATTATGTATGTATGTATGTATGCAGCTGCTTTGTTCTAGGGATAGCTAGCATCCAAAATTACTGCCTGAATTAACCACTAGGGGGAGCTCAGTGGTTTAATGAAGATTAATTTATTTTTTAGATCAATAGCAGTTGATTAATCTTCAATAAACTCTAGTTACAATTTTATTATTTAAAGGGATTGTGCAGCGTCGGAATATTGATGAATTATACTCAGGATAGGTCATCAATATCAGATCGGCAGGGGCCTGACTCCCAATACTCACATGAATGGCACAACACTACACAGCACTGCTATAACCTAGACAGTGTGCAGGCAACAACTGGAGAGGACGCAGGGCTTGAACGAGAGCCGCAACCCCTTCAAATAGATGCAGGGAGTTGGACTCCCGCCGATCTGATACTGATGACTAATCCTAAGGATAGGCCATCAATATCCTGACACTGCACAACCCCTTTAAGGGGCATTCTGGTTGTTGCAAGTTACTTATCCCCTATCCTGTGGATAGGGCTTAACTATCAGATCAGTGGGGTCCTACCGCTGGAACCCTCACCAATCACGAGAACTGGAGTTCCGGAGGTAGCCAAGCTCCCGCGCTCCACTCTCCCAGCGGTAGTACCCCCTCCTACTTGTGGATAGGACTGTATTAAGAAAAACAATTACTACTATACAGTATATATGTCACGCGAGGTCAGCGTCGCGCTCCCTCTGCACGACGTCGCCGGACCTCTCCGCCCCCCTAGAGGCGAGCAATAGGGAATTGAAGTGCTGGTCTTGTCAGCCAGCACTTCATGAGTTTATTCTCTGTTTGGGTTTAGCCATGTGGTGCTGATCACACCACATGGCTACTTTACATATTGTTTGGACAGCTTGCTCCGCCTCAGGTCATGTGATGCTGGCCACATCACATGATCCTGGGCGGGCTATTTAAAGATGGCAACTGCCTCACTCAGATGCCTGTGATTAGTCTTCTGAGATCAGTGCTGTGTGTTGGACCTTGCTTTTGGATTATTGGTATATTGGATTTTGGCTTTGGACTTAGACTACGCTTTTGTGATTCCCCTCGGTATTTGACGTGACCTCCTGTTCTTGACTTGGCTTGCTGACGATTCTGCTATTGTGTTTGTTTCTGTCTGTGTTCGTCTTTCCCTGTGTTCCTTCCCTACCCTGTGCACGTACTCAGCATAGGGACTGTCTCCAAGTTACGGTTTTGCCGCCTAGGGCATCTACTGTAAGTAGGCAGGGAAAGAGGTGGGGTTCAGACAGGGCACACTATCCCTTGTTTCCCTGTCGTGACAATATATTTTTGGAACGTAGCAGGAAACTGGGGAGGTACCTAGAGAAAACCCATGTAAAGCCAGAATAAAAATGTCTATAATGTTGCAGTTGGTCAGACTCAAACTTAGGCCTCATGCACACGACCGTATGAAAAAACGGATCCGCAGAAAATACGAATGACGTCTGTGTGCATTTCATATTTTGAGGAACGGAACAGCTGGCCCCTAATAGAACAGTACTATCCTTGTCCGTAATGCGGACAATAATAGGACATATTCTATTTTTTTGTGGAACGGAAATACGAACATACGGAAACGGAATGCACACAGAGTACCTTGCGTTTTTTTTTGCGGACCCATTGAAATTAATGGTTCCGCATAGGGTCCGCAAAAAAGCCCAAAATGGAACGGACAGGGAAAGAAAATACCTTCGTGTGCATGAGCCCTTAGGGTCCCAGAAGTGCAGCAATGTTAAGCGCTGAGCCACTATTACAATAAGAGTCCATTCACACGTCCGCAAGTGTTTTGCGGTCTGCAAATTGCGAATCCGCAAAACACGGAGACCAGCCATGTGCGTTCTGCATTTTGTGGACCGCATATGGCTGGCTCTATAATAGAAATGCCTTTTCTTGTCCGTGGCTGCAGACAAGAAAAGGACATGTTGTATTTTTTGCGGGGCCGCTGAACGGAAGTGCGGATGCAGACCGCATAGTGTGCTGTCCGCATTTTTTGCGGCCCCATTGAAAATGAATGGGTCCGCACCCGTTCCGCAACTTTGCGGAACGGATGGGGACCCATTATGCAGAAGTGTGAATGGACTCTAAGTCAGTATAGTATCTCTGCACCGTGCACACCTTATGTTTTACTAATAACAGCCACTTACATGTAACATACAGAAAGGAATGAAATAAAGTTAAGGAATTACCTTACAGCCTGCAGATGCGGGGACTCCATTAGAAATCAGGCCAAAATTCTCAAGCTCCTGTTGAGGACATGATAAAAAAAGTTAAATCTAGCATACTGATGTGTACTGAGGCCAAGCCATTGCTTTTACAGGGTGGTCCAAAAGTATGGGGACACCTGAACGAATGGAAAACAATGGTTGGGACAGCCATCCTGTGTGTGGCACACTGCACAAGTGGAAGAGGTCAAATTTGTGAGGAGCGGTGTCCAACACAGTGGCCATTTTCAAAGCAGTCAAGACGATATTTTCAGATGGGAAGGGGTGCATGCCACTCATGTATCAGAGAATTCGATGAGGAATCCAAAACTTTGCTAGAATGTGATGCACCTTTATTTTTGCCAAAGCCATTAATTATTTCTTTGTAACAGACAGAGGTATGGCTACAAGGACAGAGAACGTGCTGATCTCCGGGGATCACAGTACCCAAGTCATTGCAAAGGATTTTAAAGCTTGACACCCATCCTCCATATCACAGTTGGCATATTGCCCTGCCAAATTTCGCCAAACAGGTTCTGTGTTGGACCTGCCAAAAAGCGTAATGTAACAAAACTGCCACAGAGGAAACTAAAGAATGGCCGCCCTGGCGTCCCTCATGCTTATAGTGCTAGGCCGTGTAGGGTAACATACAGAGTACTGCACCAGCAAAGATATCAAACTGGCTGTCACCTCGAAGGGAACCTGTCACCTCCTTTATACTACACTCACTAATGGGAGCAAAAAGTAGTGACAGACACATTGAAATTTGCAGTCTGCTACTTATCTGTAATGAGTTGCACCAAGAACTAAGGCCAGTATTACACTAGCAGATACAGCAGCCGATTGTCGGGAGAGAAGCGTTCCTTCCCAGCAATCACCTGCTCGCTAGCGTAGGAGACCGCTGCAGAGTATGGGGACGAGTGATCGCCAATGCCATCACTCTTTCCCATACTGACTAGTTGTTTGCCGGCAGCAGATCATGGTTACACAGCACAATCTGCTGCTGACAATGATTTTTAGGCATGCTTAAAAATTACAATTACCCGATGAACGAGCATTTGTTCATCGGGTAATCGGTGTCAGTATTACACTGCCAGATCATCGCTAACGGGCGTTCCAATGAACTCTCATCAGGGATAATCTGGTAGACAATCTGCCAGCTTTACTGTTTAAAAGCGGCTGTGCAGCCTATGACCCAACAACCCCAAGGATCCTAACCTGTGCCTATAACTAGACAGGGCAGCGGCATGGACAAAGGTGAAACGGCAGACAGGGGTTGCTGGTTCCTAGGGAGAGCACTTTAATGTGACAGCGCGTGCTGGGGAAGAGAGCAGATTATTCATGAATTGCCGCTCCCCACCCACCAATGACTCACCATTATCTCCTTAGTTTTCTCCCTGGGTGAAATGATGGGGAGAGAGGGAGCAAATGAATAAGTCTGACTCTTATCTAACAGCATGTGACTCTTCCCCAGTGCACATTGCAAGCATTTTTAGTCTTCAATAGCAATTTTATTTAAGCAGGTGACAGACTGCTGATTTTAGAGCGTCACTACTTTAAGCAGTCGTCAGTAAGGGCAGCATAAAGGAGGTGACAGGATCCTCTTAAAGGGCTTTTTGCACAAAAAGCATTTAACACCAATCCACAGGATAAGTGATAAATGACTGACTGCTGGGGCCCCGCCGATCACGAGAAAGAGAGAGTCCCATGGGGTGGTGGTCAGACATGTGCGCTATTGCTCCATTCAACTGTAAGATGAAGCTAACAGAACTGTACTTGGTTTTTTAATTCCATCAGTCACATAAAATTACGATTAAATGACCATAGAATAAATATACCCTAAGAGAAAATGGCACTCCGCCTCCACCTACCTGTGGTCTTTTGTACGCTCTGCGTTGCTTTAGACCCAGTTTTTGCACAAGCTTCTGGGCCAGTTCCGTCACACTTTCATCCTATAGATCAAAGCAATGCACCATGTTAGTTCCTTAAAGGGGTTCTCCGGGAATTAAGAAAATGAAAATACTTAAATATTACTTCATTATAAATATATTCCCAAATAGCTTACATTAGTTATAAGGTCTTGTTTTGTCTGGGGAGCAATCATCAGGGGAAACAAAATGGCCGCCGTCCTGTTAGTACACACAAAACCTGTCCTAATCACCCAGCAGGACAAGTAACTTCACAACACTGAGGTAAAGAGCTGCCTCATCTTCCTCTCTCCTCTGCTTGTCAGGGATTATGATCCTGACTATAGTTTAATATGATATTTCGCTGAATCTCTGCAGGAATGGAGTTCATGAGGAGACATGAAGTACAGAGAGGATGGACAGGACAGACTGTGGTAATGGATACAAGTGCTGCTGCTCATTAGTCACATCTGCTCATGAACTCCATTCCTACACAGATTCAGCTAAAGATCTGATCAGCTGTATTCAGGATCATGATTCCTGACAAGAGCAGAGAGGAGGATGAGACAGCTCTTTACCTCAGTGTTGTGAAGTAACTTGTCCTGCTGTGTGATTAGGACAGGTTTTGTGTAGACTGATAGGACGGCGGCCATTTTATTTCTCCTAACGATTGCTCCCCAGACTAAACGAGCCATTATAACTAATGTAAGGTATTTGGGAATATATTTATAATGAAGTAATGTTTAAGTATTTTCATTTTCTTAATTCCCGGAGAACCCCTTTAAAGGGGTTAACCTGGAAAAGAGAATTCCTTGCGATAGGACATTATCATCACATCAGTGGTGGTCCAAGTCCTCTGTTGAGCATTGCTGGTTCCCGGCAGCTTTCCAAGCAAAGTGCCATACATTGTATAGCGGCTGTGCTTGGTACTGCAGCACAGCCCTACTGAATTAAATGGGACTGAGCTGCAACTAAGCCACGTGACCGATGTACGGTATAATCACTGGCCTCTAACAGCTGATGGGCAGGGGTCTCGGGTGTCGGACCCCTGCAGATCTGATATTGATGACCTATCCTTAGGATAGGTCATCAATATCATTTTCTGGATAATCCCTTTAAGAAACATGAACAGCACCCTTTTTTTTAGCCTACCTGTACTAGCGCCAATATCCTGTGGCTGATACAACCGTAGGCTTCTTGGTGCTTGCCAAGCTGGTCCAAAGCTTTGGCTTTACGGTACAAAGCTCTCATGTTCTCCCGGTCTAGACTCAAAGCTTTCTCACTGTCTTCCAGTGACTTCTCAAAGATACCCTGAAAAGAGATGTCACAGAGCAATAGATTCATGACAGCCATAGTAAGTGTCAGGTTCACAGTAGGATACAGTTAGAAATGTAAGGGTATGTTCCTATGTGGCATAAACACTGCGGATTCACGCACAGCAATTCCACAGAATTGAAGAAGATTCCATCTACATGCTGCAGTCTGCACATTACCTGAGATGTGGGGCAGATTTTAAAGAGCATCTGTCCGTGTGATCACCTCTCTTATAGCAGGCATAGTGTCTGGTATTGTTGACAATGATGACTAAAATGAGTCCTCTTTCTCTGCAAACAGTTATATGTAAACAAGGTGCTCGGAGCACCAAGGGGCTGGCCTACCCGCTCGGAGCACCACTCCACCTCCGCCTCTCCCTATTGCCACTCCCCCATTCGGTTAGATTGGCAAAGCCAGGCATCCTCACTGATCCGATGCCTGTCCCAGAAATCATGCACATGCGCCGGCGCAGTGAAGGTCTCAGAGCGGTCGTTCCTGCTTTGAGATTTTCAATGCACATGTGCTGATGGCTCTGCCAGGGGCGCATGCTCAACATTTCAGGGAGAGGCATCAGAGCAGCGTGGATGCCTGGCCCTGTCACTGGGAGAGGTGGCGGTGAAGCGGTGCTCCGAAAGGCTAGGCCAGCCCCCCGGTGCTCCGAGCACCTCATTACATATAAATAAAAATAAGAATTTCTCTGTATAAGTAATTCGGATTGCAGAGAAAACAAGCTCATTTTAGTCACCATGATAGCCTATAAAAACAGTATGACTGGAGTAATTGGGTTGATCACGGTGACAGATGCTCTTAAAACCTGCAGCATATCAATTAATGTTGCAGATATCTGCCATGCATTCCAACCCTTGCAATGTAGGAGAAGAAATCTGGGGTAATCGCCCAATGTTTCCACAAGGAAAACCCAAAGCAAAATCTACAAGATTTGGTGCAGATTTTACTGCCGCAGATTTTTCCATCCACAGCGGACCCACCAGAATAACTGTAACTGGCCATTATATGTCTTGCATACTATATTTTTCAACAGTTTTCCCCTCTGCAGGTCTCATCTCAGCTTTCCCAGAGCTATTGGGCAAAAACTAGCTGCTATGATGTCTCCTATATAGTGCCCGCGCAGTAGTGCTGCCCTATACATGGAGCAAATGACCAAGAATCTGTTCATACATCAAGATTCTGATCATGTACTATACATTTATTGCACTGATACTTCTTTTGTACTTTTATTTTTTTTGCTTTGGTACTGTAAAGTTTTTAACCCCTTAAGGACCCAGCCATTTTTCACCTTAAGGACCAGGCCATTTTTAGCAAATCTGACATGTCTCACTTTATGTGGTGATAACTTTAGAACGCTTTTACTTATCCAGGCCATTCTGAGATTGTTTTCTCGTCACATATTGTACTTCATGACAGTGGTAAATTTGAGTCAAAATATTTCATTCTTATTTATAAAAAAAATACCAAATTTACCAAAAATTTAGAAAAATTTCCAAATTTCCAAATGTCAATTTCTCTACTTTTAAAATACATAGTAATGCCTCCAAAAATAGTTGTGACTTTACATTCCCCATGTGTCTACTTCAGGTTTGGATCACTTTGAAAATTACATTTTATTTTTTGGGACGTTAGAAGGCTTAGAAATTTAGAAGCAAATCTTGAAATTTTTCACAAAATTTCCAAAACCCACTTTTTAAGGACCAGTTCAGGTTTGAAGTCACTTTGTGAGGCTTCCATCATAGAAACCACCCAAAAATGACCCCATTTTAGAAACTACACCCCACAAGGTATTCAAAACTGATTTTACAAACGTTTTTAACCCTTTAGGTGTTCCACAAGAATTAAAGGAAAATGTAGCCAAAATTTCCGAATTTCACTTTTTTGACAGATTTTCCATATGAATCATTTTATTCTGAGAATAAAGCAAGGGTTAACTGCCAAACAAAACTCAGTAATTATTACCCTGATTCTGTAGTTTACAGAAATGCCCCATTTGTCATCGTAAACTGCTGTACAGGCACATGGCAGGGTGCAGAAGGAAAGGAACGCCAGGGCAGATTTCACTGGAAAAAGTTTAAGTTGCCATGTCACATTTGATGCACCCCTAGAGTAGGAAACTCCAAAAAACTGACCCCATTTTGGAAACTATGAGATAAGTTGGCAGTTTTGTTAGTGCTATTTTAGGGTACATATGATTTTTGGTAGCTCTATATTACACTTTTTGTGAGGCAAGGTAACAAAAACTAGCAGTTTTGGCATTGTTTTTATTTTTTGTTATTTACAACATTCATCTGACAGGTTAGATCGTGTGATATTTTTATAGAGCAGGTCGTTACGGACGCGGCAATATCTAATATGTATACTTTTTATTTATTCAAGTTTTACACAATATTTTTGAAGCACAAAAAAAAAATAAATCACATTTTAGTGTCTCCATAGTCATAGAGCTGTAGTTTTTTTTTAATTTTTGGGCGATTGTCTCAGGTAGGGGCTCACTTTTTGCGGGATGAGATGACGATTAGATTGGTACTATTTTTGGGGGCATACGCTTTTTTGATCGCTTGGGCTTCCGTAGATGTGAGTCCCGATGCCTCTGGGCAAGGCATCGGGGCTTCCATCTCAGCCATCGGGCCCCCCCCCCACCGCCTCACGAGGACCCGATGGCTTTAAAAACTGCCGCAATTACCTTGTATGCCGCGGTTAACAAGGGGTTAATCCGCCAGCATCGGTGTAATCATCGGTGCTGGCGGATACAGCAGAGGCCCGGCATTTTAGTGTCTCCATAGTCATAGAGCTGTACTTTTTTTATTTTTTGGGCGATTGTCTCAGGTAGGGGCTCATTTTTTGCAGGATGAGATGACGATTAGATTGGTACTATTTTTGGGGGCATACGCTTTTTTGATCGCTTGGTATTACATTTTTTATGATGAAATGTGACAAAAAAATGGCTTTTTTTAGACAGTTTTTATTTTTTATTTTTTACAGTGTTCACCTGAGGGGAGAGATCATGCTATATTTTTGTAGAGCAGGTTTTTACGGACGTGGCGATACCTAACATGTATACTTATTTTTATTTATTTAAGTTTTACACAATAATATCCTTTTTGAAACAAAAAAAAAAATCATGTTTCAGTGTCTCCATAGTCAGAGAGCTCTAGTTTTTTTATTTTTTTGGCGATTGTCTCAGGTAGGGGCTCATTTTTTGCGGAATGAGATGACGATTAGATTGGCACTATTTTTGGGGGCATACGCTTTTTTGATCGCTTGGTATTACATTTTTTGTGATGAAATGTGACAAAAAAAATTGCTTTTTTTTAGACAGTTTTTATTTTTTACGGTGTTGACCGGGCGGGCTGGATCAGGTGATATTTTAATAAAGCAGGTTTTTACGGACGTGGCGATACCTAATATGTATATATTTTATTTTTTTTTCTATTTTTATGTGTTTCTTTATGGGGAATGGGCTTTTTTTTTTTTTTTGAAACTTTATTATTATTTTTTATTTATTTTTTTTTAAACACTTTTATTTAACTTTTTTTTTTAACATTCCACTTATGTCCCAGTAAGGGACTTTAACATTTCAGGGTCTGATCCCTGATTGAATGCAGCACAATACATCTGTACACACTGTGAGATGCTGACCGTTGCCTAGGAGACCCAGCGCTGTGGCTGGGTCTCCTGGGCTTCCGTAGATGTGAGTCCCGATGCCTCTGGGTATTTTGGTATGGTTCAGGCAGACTTTTTTTTTTCTATTTTCTTGTAATAGTTGTTCTTTTATATGGTAGAAATGAATTTTGACGAGTACGTCTCTTGGAGCGTTTGGTGGTGCAGATTTGGATTTAGGTATTCTGTGTGCTCTGTCTAGAGCAAGTAAAGTATTGTCGTGTGACGGTAGTACCAATTTGAGAATTTGCTGTATATATTTTTCTAGAGTTGAGGACTCGATTTCTTCAGGATATTCCTCTCAGTTTTACGTTGTTTCTGCGCGATTTGTCTTCTAGATCTGTCACTTTTTCTTTTAACCATTTTATTTCGGAATTTGCGTTATCGTATGCATCTGTTAAGTCTTTATGGGCTGTGATGAATTCCTCCATTTTGTTTTCTATATGAGACGTACATGAACATAGGTTTTCTATATCTTTGTGAATATTTTGCATAATTTGTCCTATATTGACGCAGATATTTGATTGGAGAATTGAAAGCATTTCTTGTAGCATATTTTCTGTAATAGGTTGTTCGTTGGGTAAGGTTTTTTGATTTGAACTGTATTTTGAGGGATTTTGTGGTGTTATAATTTTTTTTTACTGGTTCATTTGTATTTGTTGGTGTTTGAGGGGAGTAAGATAGCATTTTTTTATTATTATCTTTTTCTTGTTTATTTTCTGGAGTGGTAGTGATGTTTTGAGACTTAAAAATTGGTTTGTTAGGGGTTAATGTTGGCATATTACTGCTTTTCCTGCCTGCGTTAGTTTCCTCACAGAAAATAGCCGTTACTTCGCTGCTGTGTGCGGAGCCGGCGCCATCTTGTGGGGAGTTAGTTTCTGCCGTGAGCCCTGTAATGCGGCGTCGTGCCCGCTCATCTTTCCTTCCCTTTGTCATCGCGGGAGACCGGAGGAAGTAAGTATTCCTTGTATATAATTTTTTTCCTATTTGAGGCTATTTTTTATATGTTTTATGTTCGTTGTTGCGGCGCCTTCACCGGAGCTGTTCGGCTAAGCGGCCATAACGTCGCGCGGCCAGGCTCCGCCCCCCTGAACTAGAAGTTATATGTGAATTGCTATTTGTCTTCAGTAAAGGAACAGAGGGGAGGTGACCAGTTGGGGGTGTGTACCTGCACAGTCTGACTCTATCCAATCAGTGCTGCCATGTTCAGTCTGTGCAGGTACACACCCCCAACTTGTTACCTCCCCTCTGTTCCCTTACTGAAGACAAATAGCAATTCATTCATAACTTCTAGTGCAAATAATAAAGGAATGGCACAACATACAGACATAAGAATAGATGTTCCAGACTTGTTATTACATGGGGAATGTATGAAGCGATTAAAACAGGCATGTCAGGTGTGGTGACAGGTCCTCTTTAAGCAATGTCCATTGGATATGCCATGAATGTCCGAAAGGCGTGGATCCCAACCCTTTAAAATAGTCTTCCGCCTAATGATTCATATATCCAATTTAGTTGCACTTACCATGGTAAAATAGCAACAGGATCGGTTCACAAAGAGTCTGCACAGCAGCTCTTGGGAAAGGACAAGTTCATCAGATGCCGCATACTCAGCCACAGTCAGTCCTTCGGTATACTGCCCCAGAGCCAGTTTTACTTCACCTTCCCTGTACAGGTCATTGCCTTCTGTAAACAAGTCCTCAACCAGCTTTTGTAGGAAACACTGATGAAAGACACAAATACGTTTTCAAAGCACCGTCTATTTAGACCCCTTTACGACAGACTCAGACAGAGTTTTTGGGTCTGATTTTTGCATTTTACAAATAAATAAAACTATTATCTCTGTCAATCCCAAGTAGCTTCAAGGAACAAATCTAGGAAACAACAAGTCAGATACTATGTGAGCCACACCGGTGAGGTGAATGAGAACATGACCTGTATTTACTGTCATCAGAAAAATGACCTATTATTTAACGCAAGCTTTCATGTTAAACCTACATTTAAGAATTTTTGGTGATGTTATTTATAATTTTCCATGTCTTTTTTTTTTAATCCTAAAATCTTGCAATTTTTCACACTTCAACTAAGTCTAATAATATGTGGAGACTTCAGGTAGGCTTCTCACACAGTTTTTTGGGGCAGATTTTACTGCAGGTTTTTCAGCCAAATTGGATCCAGAGGGATGTCTGAAGTCTTTCCTTTATATTCTGATTCCTTTCAAATCCACTTACGGCTTTGGCTGAAAAACCTGCAGGAAAATCTGCTTCAAAACCTCCTAAAAAACAAACAAACTGTGTGTAAACCTACCCGCCCTGTTCTGTAGAGATGATATTCAGAGGACTGCTGACAAGTTATCACAAGTAGGATTACAATGAGTGATAACACCTATATATATTGTGGATCCACTATTCACAATAGGTGATGGTCACAGCTCACCTCCTCCCCCACTCTGCACAATGACTTGTATACAGGTCACAGATCATGTCAAGAAAATTCTCTCAGACGTCAATGTGCATCTCCAGTCTACTGTGTCTACGGTCCATGTGTCTACTATAAGCAAATATCTAAATGCTATTAAAGAAAATGTGTCACCAAAAATTTTATCAGCCAATTAAAACCAGATAGTAACACATCTCCTTTTTATCTAATCTGTTTTTATTTTCTGATTACAAATTTATTTATTCTGTTTCCTGAACATTATTATGGGGTCGGCCATCTTGCCTGAGTTGTTCTTAACAGCATTTAGAAAGCTGCACATTTTTGTGCACTTTTCAAAACTGCTGAAGGGTTAGCCAAGGGTCTCCTGCAGACTGACAGATTTACCATAACTTAAAGGGCATCTGTCAGCAGATTTTTACCTATGAAACTGGCTGATCGGTTAGATGTGCGCTCATATGTGTCAGCATTGCTGAGAAAAATGATGTTATAATATATGTAAATGAGCCTCTAGGAGCAACGGGGGTGTTGTTGTTACACCTAAAGACTCTGCTCTCTCTGCAACTACTGCACTGTGACTGACCGGGCCAGGCAGGGAAAAGGTCATTACACCTGTCAATCAAAGTGCAGAGGGCACGGCAGTTGCAGAGAGCAGAGCCTCTAGGTGCAACAGCAACACCCCCATTGCTCCTAGAGGCTCATTTTCATATATTAAAACCTTATTTTTCTCAGCAATGTGGGCACATATGAACATGGGACCTACACAGATGCCTTCAGCTGCCAAGTGCACATGTAACAGGTCGGCCTGCTTCATAGGTACAAATCTGCTGAGAGATGCCCTTGTAGACAGAAATTGACAAAAATGATGGTGCAAACCTAGGTCTTTTCTTAGAAGCCAAAGATCTGCTTACCTATCCTTACTCTACCCCCCACCAATCTGAATTAATTGCCTATGACAAAGGGAGGCCATGAATATGTTTAAAAGGTTATTCCCATCTTAGACAATGGGGGCATATTGCTAGGATACGCCCCCATTGTCCGATAGGTACTGGTCCCAGCAGTGGGACCCGCACCTATGTCGAGAACGAAGCGGGGAGCTCTGTGCCACCACCAGGCGCAGCTCCCCACTGCGCTCATAGAAATGAATGGGAGCGCACCGCGCAAGCGTGGCCACTGCTCCCATTAATGGAGCTGACGGAAATGGCCAAGGCAGCGCTCTGCTATTTTCGGCGGCCCCATAGAAATGAATGGAGGGCGGCTGCGCATGCGCAGTGCACCCTCCTTCTCTTTTGGGGTTCCGATCTCGTTATAGGTGCGGGTCCTAGCGATATGCCCCCATTGTCCGAGATGGGATAACTCTTTTAAGACCAGTATATGAAATGTCGGTTTTAATAAAATCCTACCACTGTGTGTACGAAAGCCGAAACTTACACTTTGTTTTCAATTCTCAGATATTTCCCTTGCATTCGAATACATAAAATGCAGTAGCAGAGCTTTCATTCACTCACTTACCTTGTAATCATCTTCAGTTCCATGAAATGGTATGGTAGATCTGCAAATAGAAAGACGCAGCCATAAATGAACCATAAGCTCAGCTTTGATCAGCCAGTAAAGCGTTCAGCGTGGCACTCACTGAATAAACTGCAAGCCCTTTTCAATATCTTCTCTCCGTATTTGTCTCTCCATAGAAAATCCTGTAGGTAAAAAGTGCACGAGTGAAAATAATCAAGGCTAAAATCATAGGTCCATTATCTGCAGAGCAAAATTTCCAGCCGGGAAAATTACTGGCAAAGGGCTGTGTGAGGGTTACAAAAATATTCACTCCCCCATCTTCCGGTGGTCTCTACTTCCTGGTCCCATTTCTACACACATAGGAAACACCAGGAATTGCCTGCCATGACTTTTCTCAGCCAGTGATAGGCTAAGGCTTCATTAACATCTCAGTTGGATAACTCCAGTAGTCCGATTCGGCATATAGGAGTTACCAAAGCCGTTTCCCTATTGGTTATAACGGGATCCGGCAGGTTTCTGGAATAAATGCTAGCTTTCGGACACAAATTTCCACAAGAAAACGGAAATGTATGCAGGAAACCCTCCGGACGCCATTATAGTGAAAGAGTGATCGTGGTGCCAGGTAGGGTTACTCCAGTAGGTAACTGTAGTCTGTTCCAGCAAGGGAGCAGACTAACGGAGATGTGAACGAAGCCTAGGCATTTCCTAACACTTCCTGGATGTGGAAACGGGATCACGAAGTAGAGTATAGAGGGAACCGGGTGTCCAATAGAATGGGGGCATTCATAATGTGATTATAAGGGATTGGCTGCACGGTAACATGCGTCACACGACTATTTTAGAACTGTGATTTGGCTGTGAGAACCCAGTCAAGCTGAGGATCAGATTTGCCACTGACGTTTTATAATTGCAGTATGTCGTGTGTCATATTGCGACACGTCACCACGTAGTCAAACCCTTAGTATTTTTACCTTCGCTAATTCCTTTTCTAACAGTTTTTTCCTAGACATCCCCTTTAAGAAGATAACGTCACAAACAACAGCATGTGTGGAAGAAAGAAAACTGCTGCGTCAGAGGAATTTAAAGGACTCACACACCATCATATTTCACAGATAAACCCGCAACAGACACAATGGGTGCTGAGCTACAGCTAAACTGCACGGCCACGCGACAAATTATTTTTTTCATAGCTACCTCATATCAGAAGATAAGTTGTCAATTCAGAATCAAGCTTTATTAACAAAAACCTTCAACAGAAACAAAAAGCTTCCCTTAATCGGAACCTACCAGTAGGTTTGGGGCTACAAAACCGCCATCATGTCCTTATGCTGCTGCGTTTTAGTATTCCAAACTTGCTTGTAACAAAGGGGTTTTCTGAAACTTTATAACTGAGGCTCTATCCTCAGGATAGGTCATCAGTATCTGGTGGGGGTCAGACACCGGACCTCTGCCAATCAGCTGTTTAAAAAGGCATTGGTGCTCCGTTCCCGGGTGTCTTATAAAAATTTTGGAAAGCCCTTTTCAGTAAAAGAACATGTAAATTAGGCAATGGAGTCCAGGACTCATCTCCAGGGGCTCAGACACATAGAAGAACAGTTATGTAGAGCTTTACAAAGCTTAGTCCCAAAGTGCAGGTCTCATGGACAAGAGCTGAGAGTGAAAGCAATGTTTGCCGAAAACCTGCATTTTTATATTCCAGAGGACAAAACAAGCTCGTCTTCGTAAAATACCTGGCGAGACTTATTACTGCGAGCTGGAGTCCAGATATTCATGATCTGCAGCTGCCCATGACCTTCCATGGATCACCGACGATACAGCTGCATCTCAATAAATTAGAATATCATCGAAAAGTGAACTTATTTCAGTAATTCCATTCCAAAAGTAAAATACATAGAATCATTAAACACAGAGTGATCCATTTTAAGCATTTACTTCTTTTGATTTTGAGGATTATGGCTTACAGCTAATGAAAACCCTAAAGTCAGAATCTCAGAAAATTTGAATATTGAGAAAAAGTTGAATATTGTAGACTCATGGTGTCACACTGTAACCAGCTAATCAACACAAAACACCAGCAAAGGTTCCTAAGCCTGTAAATGGCCCCTCAGTCTTGTTCAGTAAGCTAAACAATCATGGGAGAAGACAGCTGACTGGACAGTTGTCCAGAAGACAGTCATTGACACACTCCACAAGGAGGGTAAACCACAAAAGGTCATTGCTAAAGAAGCGGACTGTTCACAGACTGCTGTATCCAAGCATATTAATTACGGATCAGCGAACCGACTTTGGATAAAACGTCCGAAGTCTTTTTAAATAAAACTTTGTTCTAATACTGTACAGAGCCGGAGCCATGCCTCTGTCAAATCCTTGAGATGCTGCGGTTGCAGCAGACTGTGCTCTAAATGCAAGCCAAATTGTACTAAAGCCCACCTGCTTATGATGTATATGTATGTCATGAAGCAGGAAAGGGTTAAAGGAATGGTCCACCTTGTAATGCAAGTTACATTTTATAGAGAATCCGTCGCCTTTCCTGTCATGATTTTTTTGTAAATACTTATTCTCCGTACTATAAGAATTCTGAAGAATTCTGTCTCATCTCATCTGTCACTAAGGCAAGAGGAGACTAAACCCTGACGACCACCGACTGTCTGGAAAACAGCATAGCGGGTCAGAGCTGCTTCAGTCTCACCCACTGAAGTGCATGGGAGCTATGGAAACAATGTAGCACAGCGAGCTATGCCGTTACCCTAACTCCGAAACAAAGTGCAACACAGTTTCCCTAACTCCCATGCACTGCAATAGGAGCTACTGAAAGAGCGCAGCACCGTCCCGCTGCGATGTTTCCTGTCCAGCAGGTGGTCGGGACTTAGTCTCATCTTGTCTTAGTAACAGGGAGATGAGACAACCCCTTTAATTCATGAGTAACACACACTTGTCAGGAGCGGTGACAGATGCTCTATAAACAATGCCCCAGTCACTGCCCGCTGTGTGCCATTATACCCACTATAAAAACATCGATTACCAGGCGCTGCAGCCAACACCTTCCTGCCTCATGTGCAGAGCAGAATGTGAAAAAAAAAAAAAAGTCAATGTCTCACCTCCCCACAGATCAGATCCTGCTTTTATCCCCATCTCAGGAAAGTTCATGACGGGGAATTCAGGCCTCCCAGTTGGATTTGGATTTATTAGAACTCTTCCAAAGCTTTCTGTGTTTTCAGACCGTGTCCGTAGACCCTCTCCACTCACTGACCTCTGATCAGTTTTCACTTCTGGATTTTTTATTTTCACTAGTAGGTCTTTTGTAGAAGAAGGATCTGTCGCAGCTGGAAGACCCCTTGTAGGAGAAGGTTTCTTAGCAGCTGGAAGACCCTTTGTAGGAGAAGGTTCCTTAGCAGCTGGAAGCCCCCTTGTAGGAGAAGGTTCCTTAGAAGCTGGAAGACCCCTTGTAGGAGAAGGTTCCTTAGAAGCTGGAAGACCCCTTGTAGGAGAAGGTTCCTTAGAAGCTGGAAGACCCCTTGTAGGAGAAGGTTCCTTAGCAGCTGGAAGACCCCTTGTAGGAGAAGGTTCCTTAGCAGCTGGAAGACCCCTTGTAGGAGAAGGTTCCTTAGCAGGAGGAAAGTCCTTTGCCGGTGAGTAAATCTTTTGCAGAAAAGAGTCCTTTGCAGACAAGATGGTTCTTTCAGGGAGACCGCCTTTAGCAGTTCCAAGCCCCTCTTGAAGAAGATTGCCATTAGTGATCCCCGGAACCTTAGGAGAAGGATCATTCTTCCTTGCATAGGGAGAGTCTTTAGCTGCATGAGTGCACTTTGAGGAAGAAAAGTTCTTGGTGGCAGGTGCGCCCTTGGCAGAGGGAGGGTCCTTGGCAGAGGGAGGGTCCCTGGCGGCAGGCGTGCCCTTGGCAGAGGGAGGGTCCCTGGCGGCAGGCGTGCCCTTGGCAGAGGGAGGGTCCCTGGCGGCAGGCGTGCCCTTGGCAGAGGGAGGGTCCCTGGCGGCAGGCGTGCCCTTGGCAGAGGGAGGGTCCCTGGCGCAGGCGTGCCCTTGGCAGAGGGAGGGTCCCTGGCGGCAGGCGTGCCCTTGGCAGAGGGAGGGTCCCTGGCGGCAGGCGTGCCCTTGGCAGAGGGAGGGTCCCTGGCGGCAGGCGTGCCCTTGGCAGAGGGAGGGTCCCTGGCGGCAGGCGTGCCCTTGGCAGAGGGAGGGTCCCTGGCGGCAGGCGTGCCCTTGGCAGAGGAGGGTCCCTGGCGGCAGGCGTGCCCTTGGCAGAGGGAGGGTCCCTGGCGGCAGGCGTGCCCTTGGCAGAGGGAGGGTCCCTGGCGGCAGGCGTGCCTTGCAGAGGGAGGGTCCCTGGCGGCAGGCGTGCCCTTGGCAGAGGGAGGGTCCCTGGCGGCAGGCGTGCCCTTGGCAGAGGGAGGGTCCCTGGCGGCAGGCGTGCCCTTGGCAGAGGGAGGGGTCCCTGGCGGCAGGCGTGCCCTTGGCAGAGGGAGGGTCCCTGGCGGCAGGCCCTGGCAGGGGGACCTGGGCAGGCGTGCCCTTGGCAGAGGGAGGGTCCTTGGCGGCAGGCGTGCCCTTGGCAGAGGGAGGGTCCTTGGCGGCAGGCGTGCCCTTGGCAGAGGGAGGGTCCTTGGCGGCAGGCGTGCCCTTGGCAGAGGGAGGGTCCTTGGCGGCAGGCATGTCCTTAGAAGAAGTCAGAGAACTCTTTGCAGGGTGAGAATCATTTGGAAAGAACTCTCCCATAGAATCTGTAAACTCCATGTCATCATCTTCAACAGGCGACACCATGATCCAGTACCTCAATGGGCAGTCCTCACAGCTAATGAGCGTAGGGTAGGAATTTGCCCCGATTAACCCTTCTGCCTCGACGAGCATTGTCTGGTAATACATTGTATCGGATTTTGTAGAGTCCACAATTCTCACCAGCCCCCGATTCAAGGCTCTGGCCATAACAGCGCATATCACCCCATCAGGCATGTCTGCTGGGACAAACGCCACAATGACCGTTCTCTTCGGATCCGCGTTCTTCCGTAAGCACCATCGGTACGCCCCCTTTCTATACCTCTGCTGAGCAGTTCACTCATCAGCCCAAATACTACCTGCTCGGTAGAGTCCTCATCTGCCTGGGCCACAGGGGGGCGTTTTTTCTTTGCTCCTTTCTTAGAAGTCATTGTTAATCACTGACAGGACAAGAAGCGCAAGCAGGGACCCCAGGTAAGTCCAGGACACACCTGCCTGGTGTTCAGTGAGGGTAGGCTGGACACATACAGGTCGCAGAGTGTTAGAGTCCCATTAGTTACCCCCCAAAAAACAATTAGCAGAAGTGAGTCTCGGCCCCCGGCACTGCCTCCACACAAGCAGCATCAGCTCTGTAGGTTACTTTCACTTCTAGGCATTCATCAGCAGAGGCCTCTCCATTACCTGCGCTCTCAGGTCTGATAATGCTCCCGCCCGTATACAGAGGACAGCCGCCTCTCATCCACCATGACTGGGGGACACGGTACCACACGGAACAAACTCCAAGCGGAAAGTACGAGCGGGCTCATCCGCTAGAGAAGCCGTGCTTACGGTCACTGTCTCCACTGCAGGCGCCATTTTGGCGTTGTCCAAGATACGCGCCTGAATAGGCTGCAGTCTTCAAGAAAATGTTGGTCAAATGCAATTTGAAAGAGAACCTATAAGAGCGGCGGAAATAAATACCAAAATCCTCCTCTCTGAGCAGATCCACATCTACCTAGCAACAATGCTTTAACCCTGAAAGTGCTAGAAGCAAGAATAGCTACATGTCACATGCAAGAGCCACGACTGACAGATGTCGTGACATGGTTACAAGCCACTTTACCAGACAATAAAGATGGTATCTGACGCTTGTTACCGTTCACATTGGGCCAGTAATCGTCAGGGTAAATAGGCCTTTGCAGAAGACGTGTGCGCTTTTTGCAGCAGGCGGCAGTGCGATCCTTTACATGGGACTGTCAGGTGTGACATGTGGTCAGAGCAGGCTACATGACGTGCAGGACAGGATGTGGCGCTCACTTCTCCTGCCGGTCAGAAACTTCCTGCTGCACCGGGTAGTCGCCCCCGCCTACCTGAGCAGTGGTCCGGACACAGACATGGGCTCCTCCGCGGGGTCAGCTGGCCTCCAGACCTGTGCTGTCATGTAGCAGGTGTTGCTATAGAAGCGGCTTCCCTACACAGTGGGGTTTGCTACTTTCATTTCCAGGCTTGCTAGTGGAGGCTCCGCCCACCTCGC
This sequence comes from Rhinella marina, assembly GCA_900303285.1. Lineage (NCBI taxonomy): Eukaryota > Metazoa > Chordata > Amphibia > Anura > Bufonidae > Rhinella > Rhinella marina. The sequence goes on along the minus strand of ONZH01009160.1, from coordinate 10,191 downwards.
AGGCTGTAGTACTGCATGGGTCCTAGAGAGGCAGGCTGGCAGCGGAGGCGTACCTTATGTCAGGCCACACCCACTGAGCTGGCCTTTTACTATCACCTCCTGTGGAAATTGGATACAGTGGTCCTTTCAACTTATATAATTGGTTCCTAGTCAACCAGTGTAACTTGAGTTCATAACTCTATGGAAACCCAGCATATTAGTTCCAAAGACCCATTCATTTCGATGGGCTGCAAAAGATGCCGCGGAACAGAACTACAGATACGGACAGCACACGGCGTGCTGTCCGTATCTGTAGTTCTGTTCCGCGGCCACGCAAAAAGATAGAGCATGTACAATTCTTGGGCAAGAATAGACATTTCTATCATGGTGACAACCATGTGTGGTCCACAAAATGCAGAACGCACATGTCCAGTATCCGTGTTTTGCAGATCCACAATTTGCAGACCGCAAAACACTACAGCCGTCTGAATGAGCCAAAACTGTCAGCAGACAGATGCTGGAAGCTGTAAATGACTTTCTATGGTTAGGACAGGAGTTTCTTCAGGGCTTTGTGTAGTATATACTGTACATGTACCAGAAAAATAAAATAGAGCTGCAGATAGGGGGTAGGCGTCCAGAGGTGTAGCTCATCCTGGCACAGATAGGTGGCAGTACAGAACATGTACCACAGATTAGTTACTAGACAACCAATACTGGTGTTTTATCAGTGAAATGGCCCTGTTTATTAGTTGGATCTGAGTTTAAGATATTATATGCCAACTTACGTGGGCCCAGGAAAGAGCATTGAATGTTGAATTATTGTATCTTGAGGGGACCACGGCATATTTACTTGATGCACCCAGATAGAAATGTCAGATTTCTGCAAAATTCAGCTTGGAGTTATGTCTCAGGCAGATATGTAGAAGATTACAGGTGTGCTCTGATTAGACACTGGGTCTTGCCACAAGAAGACTTAAAAATGCTTCACCTGCTGTCTTATAAAATGTCTCTCAGAGGCTACTTTTGGGTAGTGTACCTCTTGTTAACAGACGGTTGACTGCTGGACATGCCTGTACAATGCACTCAAACAAGTGTTGGAAGTAGTGGTTATGTGAGGGCACACACATTTTATTTATTTATTTTACACACTTATATAGAGCTACTATATTCCACAGCGCTTTACAGACATTAGCATCATGCTGTCCCCAATGGAGCTCACAATCTAAGTTCCCTATCAGTATGTCTTTGGAGTGTTGGAGCGTAAACCAGAGGAAACCCACGCAAGCATGGGGAGAACATACAAACTTGGTCAGATTCTAACCTAGAACCTCACGCTTGAAGGCAACCGTGCTAACCATTGAGCCACCGTGCTGCCCCACACATATGGTGAACATGGCCCAGACAGACCAGTAGAGGATCGTCTGATTTGCATATAAGGAACATCAGCTCCTTCATTACACGCCTGTCTCTGAACATGGTATTTCCAGGTACTTAGCAGAAGCAGGGGTAGACTGGCAACTTAAAGTGGCCCTGGAAAAAAAAAAGTGGCCCATCCAAATTGACAGAAGGTGGGAGCAACAAAAGTAGGTGGGCTCAGCCATACCACCAGAGATGCCTGCATTCCTGTGCCTTTTGTACACTGCCTTGGAGGCTTCGAGTCTATTTGCCTGTTTCCTATGAGGGTGAACTGCAGGGCAAGAAGCCATGGGTAATGGTGATACAGTTGAATTCCAGAGACCTTTGGTACCCGGCTGCCTACATAAGTACCAGAGGTGTGTTAATGTTGAAAACGACAGATCATTGGTACCCAGCAGCCTGAGAAGGGCTCAAATGACCCCCTGGTTATCGGCCCACCGGGAAATTTCCCCATATGGTCTATGGTATCACAGACCTGAGAAGTCTACCCTCAGTAGGTCCAAAGATCTGGGAGAAATAGCTAATATACTGACACATCAGAACAACTCAAATCCTACCTTCCAACTTCCTTACCTGGATACCCCAGTGTGCACAGGGGTTTCCAGCAACAACAGAGAAGACAGGGGGATCGTCTTTGTCAAGGCAGCAGTTCCACCCTTAGGTAGAGTGGAATAGGGATGTTCTAGGGTTTTTCTTAGGTTTTTCCTGGTTATATTTTTGGGATCTTTAGTAATAAAGGTTATTTTTTTAGGGGAAATGTTTTTGTTTTCTGTGATATCCATATGGTCCATGGCCACTCCATCTGTGAGCAGAAAGAAATTTGGTGTCATGTCATTCGCTACATGTCCTGCCATTGACAGCCAGCCATTGTCGCCTAAGTTTGCAGTGGTGTCGTGAACTAGAAACCTGGACTGCTATGGACTAGAACTTCTAGTCATCTTTAGCTATGAATCTAGGTTCTGTTTGGGATCAGATGACAGTCGGGTTTAAGTATGGAGGCCTCTTGCCTTTGCTGTGGAGCGACACACTGTCCCAACTGCTTGTGATGATCTGGGGAGTCATGGCCTACGACAGTCAGTCTCACCTAGTTGTGATACAAAGGACACTGATGGCTCATTGATATGTGCAGGACATCCTGCCGCCACATGTGTTCCTCTCATGGCAAGGCTTGCAACTGGCATTTTTCAGCAGGATAATCCTCATTCACACACAGCAAGGGTTTCTCAGAATGTCTCCTCCAGATTACAACACTTCCTTGACCTACCGGTTTTGATAAATCAGGCCCAGTATGTTCCAGTATGAGCCAGGCGTGACCAGAACTAACAATCCTGGGCTGTCCCCCTCCCCCCACCCTTGATTCTAGAAGTTTCCCGGTAGCAGACATGATGTGCTAATCTTCCCCACACTCAATCTTCAAGCCCTGGAGCTTTGTACATTACCAAGAGCTCCAGGAGTAAGGTAACCCAGATTGATTTATTCCCGACCCTGCTACTGAAAAAGAATAACATGTCCAGACACCCTATGCACCAAAAATTAGTGGACACTACAGCGACAGTTGCCAGATTGTATTTGCTAGCCAGAGAAGGAGTAATTAGAGGGCTTTTGTTACAAACTGCTTGCTCAGCTCATGCTTGGTCATCTAGGAGGAATTTGCACTGTGTACAGATAATTGCTCCATGTACTACAACTACTTTTTTGCACACAGTAAGAAAACACTTTTGTTTGGTTTATCTGGTCTGGTCCCTGACTCTCTTAAAGCCACACACTGGCCTTTGCACTTCTATCATGTTCCCTTCCTAGCACCCACATGGACATTAACATCAAAGCTACCATCAAGCAGGGAGCCCACGGCTACAGAGAGTGCCCTAAAAGAACACATGGTGCCCCTCTTTGACTGCATTGTCCCCAGGGACCAACAGCATGATGGAGTACACTGTGACACGTTACCACCAGGGCCACAGCCACTCCCATCGTTTGCTCCAACTCCTCAGGGGCTCACTGCACCTCCATGTCCAACCTCCGCTCATTTGTACAGTTTTCCCCAATAAATTTATCCTTTCTCTCTAATACTGTAATCATTTACATACAGTATATCATTACATTCACACATAGAATGTTTCATTCCATTCCAACAACTGGTTTACATGCGGTTTTCTTCACTGCAAAGGTTGAAATCTGCAGGAGATATCCATGGCATAAGTTGACATGCTACAGATTTGAAACTTGCACTACTGACCAAACACTGACTCCCAACACTGACATATGAAACAGTCCTAAGGACACTTTCACATAGGTGCAGATCTTTCCATTTAGACTCCGGCACACGACCATTGGGTGTTTTATGGTCCACAAATCCAAAAAAACACGGATACCAGCCATGTGCATTCCGCATTTTGCGCAATGGAACAGCTGGCCCTAATAGAACAGTCCTATCCTTGTCTGTAATGAGGACAATAATAGGACAAGTTCTATTTAAGGCCTCTTTCACACTAGCGGCAGCACGGATCCGGCACCTAAAGGGTGCCGACGGATCCGTACTACCGCTGATACATGTGTGGAGCCGGAGCAGCGCTCCGGCCCCACACATGTTGACACAGACACAGAGAACATACATACACACACAAACACATACATACTTACATACTCCAGCCAGGGACGCCGGCAGCATGTCTTCACGCGCCTCCTGCGCGCAGTGATGACGATTCCCCACAGCGCCCTCTGCTGGGCACAGTGGGGAAACGTCATAGCTGCGCGCAGGAGGCGCGTGAAGAGGTGCTGCGGCGTCCCTGCTTGGAGTATGTGAGTATGTATGTGTTTGTGTGTATGTGTGAGTATGTATGTATGTCTGTATGTATCTCTGTATATGTGTAGCGGATCTGGGAATGACCCCCCATTGCAAGTCAATGGAGGACAGATCCGGATTACTGGTGTGTCACACCAAACGGATCCGTCCCCATTGACTTGCATTGGGGGTCATTCCGGATCCGTCTTGGTGCGGATGCCTGGACCGGAGAGAAACCGCAGCATGCTGCGGTTTGTTCTCTGGTCTGAAGACGGAACGGAATGCTTTCAGGAGCATTCCGTTGTCTTCAGTTCAGTTATGTCCACATTAACAATGAATAGGGGACAAAACTGAAGCGTTTTTTTCCAGTATTGAGCCCCTATGACGGAACTCAATACCGGAATTTAAAAACGCTAGTGTGAAAGTAGCCTTATTTGTGGAACAACGGCATTCGGACATAGAATGCACACCAAGTCATTTCCGTTTTTTTTTTGCGTCCCCTTGAAGTGAATGATTCTGAGTACTGGCCGCAAAAAAAAACAGTACAGACAAAGAAAAAAAAATTTGTGCGCTAGCAGCTGACATGCAGGACTTTTAGTTTAGCAAAGCAGGCACAGGCAGATGTCTGTGTGCCAAACTCTGCAGAGACAAGACACATCTGAAAGTCATCAAGTTGATCTGATCTCTGAATGGAAGAAAGAGAACATCTATATCAGAGAAGACACCACTGGATATAGTAGGTATATGGCACTGTATTCCCCTGTATGTTTTGTAGAGCTGTATGTAATGTCCACCCAAATCTGACTTTAACCTTAGGGCTGGAAACCTGGCAGTTAAAGGGAACCTGTCATGGTGAACATGGTGTCTGAGCTGCAGGCAGCATGTTATAGAACAGGAGAAGCAGAGAAGATTAATATGTAGATTTGTGAAAAAAGAGTCATTTATTCATTTACATTCAGGCTCATTTTGGGCTTTGAAGTCAAGGAGGCAGTCCTATCAATGAGTAACAGCTCTCTCTCTCTCTAACTGTATATATGTACATAGCTGTCAATCACCAATAGGACTGACTTGTTGACTTCAAAATCCAGAAAGAGCAGGAATTTAAATGAACGAAATACAAGCTATACTGTATATTTTCCCATAAAATTATATATTAATCTGCCCAGCTCCTTCTACTCTATAATATGCTGCCTATAACTTACATTGTATTTTTCTGGTGACAGGTTTCCTTTAACCCTTTCGCGCCCGGAGCTTTTTTCGGTTATGCATTTTCGTTTTGCGCTCCCTGCCTTCAAACAGCCATAACTCTTTTATTTTTCTGTTCACATAGCTGTATGAGGGCTTGTTTTTTGTGGGACAAGTTGTATTTTCCAACGCCACCATTTAATATTGCATACGGTGTAGTGGGAAGCGGGAAAAAAATTCCAAACCGGGTGAAATTGCAAAGAAAACGCTATTCCGCTACAGTTCTACGGGTTTCTTATTTACAGCGTTCGATGTGCATTAAAACTGATCCGTTACTTTCATTCTACAAGTCAGTACAAATCCGGAAATACCTAATATGTATAGTTTTTCCTGCGTTTTCATAGTGATAAAATAATTAGAAAGTTGCCCTTTTTTTTTTTTTCCTTGTCAAATCTTGACCCCTATAACTTTTTGGTATTTATGTGTACAGAGCTGTATGGGGGCTCATTTTTTGCGGGACGATCTGAAGTTTTTATTGATATCATTCTGGGGTGTGTATGACTTTTTGATCACTTTTTATTTAATTTTTTTTAGAAAAAAAAGCGACAAAAAATGGCAAATCTCCATTTGGACGCTTTTTCCGCCACACAATTCGCCGTATTGGAATTTTTTTTTTATATTTTAAAAGTACGGGCGTTTTCGGTCACGGTGATACCCATGATGTCTATATTTATTGTTATTTGGGTATTTATTTTTTACCTGTATGGAAAGGGGGGTGATTTGAACTTTTACATCTTTTTTATTTTTTATATATTTTTTTAACATTTTTTTTAATTTTTTTTTTACTATTGGAAAGCTCAAATATGGGCTTATATATTGTGGCTTTTTTTTTTTCTTTATGAGCAATTATGGATTTTATAGACTCAGAAATCCATGAATTGCTCATTTCAAGCCCTGGAGCTTTGTACATTATCAAGAGCTCCAGGAGTAAGGTAACCCAGATTGATTTATTCCCGACTTTGCTACTGAAAAAGAATAACATGTCCAGACACCCTATGCACCAAAAATTAGTGGACACTACAGCGACAGTTGCCAGATTGTATTTGCTAGCCAGAGAAGGAGTAATTAGAGGGCTTTTGTTACAAACTGCTTGCTCAGCTCATGCTTGGTCATCTAGGAGGAATTTGCACTGTGTACAGATAATTGCTCCATGTACTACAACTACTTTTTTGCACACAGTAAGAAAAAACTTTTGTTTGGTTTATCTGGTCTGGTCCCTGACTCTCTTAAAGCCACACACTGGCCTTTGCACTTCTATCATGTTCCCTTCCTAGCACCCACATGGACATTAACATCAAAGTTACCATCAAGCAGGGAGCCCACGGCTACAGAGAGTGCCCTAAAAGAACACATGGTGCCCCTCTTTGACTGCATTGTTCCTAGGGACCAACACCTCCAGCATGATGGAGTACACTGTGACACGTTACCACCAGGGCCACAGCCACTCCCATCGTTTGCTAGAAAACGCCGTATTGGAATTTTTTTTTTATATTTTAAAAGTACGGGCGTTTTCGGTCACGGTGATACCCATGATGTCTATATTTATTGTTATTTAGGTATTTATTTTTTACTTATATGGAAAGGGGGGTGATTTGAACTTTTACATCTTTTTTATTTTTTATATATTTTTTAACATTTTTTTTTAATTTTTTTTTTACTATTGGAAAGCTCAAATATGGGCTTATATATTGTGGCTTTTTTTTTCTTTATGAGCAATTATGGATTTTATAGACCTCAGAAATCCATGAATTGCTCATTTCTTATCCTGGCCTGCATCTAGTGGCCAGAATAAGAATTGCACTTTGAAAACTGTAATCCTCACCAGCGAGGATTACAGTTTTTCATATGGTGTACAGACACCCCGATTGGCCACACGGGGTGTCTGTACACCACCCGTAAGCGAATGCTTCCGGGTTGAGACGCAACTAGATGCGGGATCACGTGTGATCACGGCATCTAATCTCCGAGGAAGACGCCGCCGATGGCGGTAAGTAGCGGCAAGTCTCTGCTGTTAGAAACAGCAGAGACTTGCCGGCCATGACGCCCGCCGCACCCGCGAGCGGGCGCCATGTGCCCGCATCGCCCCAGCGCTGTACATGTACGGCGCTGGGCGCGAAGGGGTTAAAGTGTGCAAAGTCGGTAATTATGCCTGTATTTACTTTTATTATTTATATTTTGAACAATAAGCGGCTATTTTATTATTTTTAACTATACAATCACTAATCAACTAATAGTATGGTAATTTTATTAGCACACATTTATATCTCTGGAGTGCATGTTTTTTTTCATCTTATTATTATATTTATTTATTTTTTACTGTAGCATAATCAGCAAAATTAACTCTTGTTTTTACTAATTATCATCATGTTCTATGCCTTTGCTTTTTTATGTCCCATACTGGCTGTTATTTTACGTTTCACACTAGCCCATTGCTTATTTATATATACATTTTTATATAGTTTGCCATCCCAGCTTCTCTCTCTAACCCGCTCTCTTCGCCTTTCACAACTTTCTAACTCTCAGACACATAGAGATGATAACATACTTGACTTGGTTTTCTTCCACCTTTGCTCAATCTCCAACTATAATAACCTCATCTCTCCTGGTCTCTGACCACAACATCCTTTCCTTCACTCTTACAAATCCGCACCCATCCCAGCACACTCCTACTTACACATAACAGAAAACACAGAAATATACAGGCCATAAACCCTCATACACTTACAGACACTCTACACACATCATTGTCCCCAGTCTCTTCCCTCTTCTGCCCTGATCTTGACGTAAATAACTATAAATGACACCCTCAGAAGCACCCTGGACAAAGTAGCGCCCCCTACCCTCAGAACCTCCAAACACAGACCAAAGCAGCCCTGGCTTACACTGCAAACTCACTTCCTCCACCGTTGCTCCAGGAGTACTGAACACCTATGGAGGAAAACTCACACATCAGATTCCTCCATCACTTCCTCCATTACAAATTCATGCTTAGAACCGATAACTCTGCCCTCCACCTCGCCAAACAGACCTGCTTCACCAACCTAATCTCACTGTCCAGCAACCCAAAAAACTCTTTGACACTTTCCACTCCCTCCTCAGTCCTAAAGTTTAGACACCCCATCACAGACACCTCTGCTGAAGACCTGGCCACCTACTTCACAGAGAAAATAGAAAACATCCAGCATTTCTGACCCATTCCCTCACACCCACTCCAGTCTTTCACTCTCCAGCTGTCACCACTCACCTAACAAAAATCTTCAACCTCTCTCTCTTCTGGTATCTTCCACTCCTTTTTTTAAACACTGCTGCATCATTACTCCATTATTTTTAAAAAAATGTCTCTTGACCCATCCTGCATTACTAACTACAGACCAGTCTCCAATCTTCCCTTCATCTCTAAACTCCTGGAGCATCTGGTCTACTCTCACCTCATCCGCCATTTCTCTGCTCACTCTCTCCTTGATCCATTACAATCTGGTTTACTCTCCATACATTCGACAGAAACTGCTCTCACCAAAGTGACAAATGACCTCCTGACAGCACAATACAATGGTAACTACTACACAATCTCCAACTCACCATGCTCCAATCTACCGGACTAAAGGACACTGCCCTCTCCTGGTTTTCTTCCTATGTTTCTGGCCGCTATTTTCATTGTATCATTTGCTGGCTCCACTTCTTCACCTCTCACTGTTGGGTTTACTCAGGGTTCAGTACTAGGCCCTCTCCTCTTCTCTGCCTTCACAGCCCCAATTGGACAGACCAATCAGCAGATTTGGCTTCATGTACCATCTCTATGCTGATGACACCCAACTATACACTTCATCCCCCAACATCACCACTACTGTATTACAGAACACCAGTGACTGTCTGTCCGCCGTCTCTAATATCATGTCCTTTCTCTGTCTGAAACAGAATCATTCTAAAACTGAACTTATGTTCTCTCCATCTACTAACCTACCCAACCCTGATATCTACCTCTCAGTGTGCAATACCATCATCACTCCTAGGCAACACGTCCACTGTCTCGCCATTTGCCTTTGATCTTTCCTTCACACCCTATATTCAATCTCTCATCTGTTCATGTCACCCTTTCTCACTATGGAAACAACAAAAACTCTTATTGTTTTTCTGATCCATTCCTGCCTCGATACTGTAACTCACTATTAATTGGCCCCTCCTCACCAGACTCTCCCCTCTCTAATCTATTCTTAATGCAGCAGCTAGGGTCACCTATGTGTCCAACCGCTACTCCGATGTCTCCACCCTTTGCCGGTCATTGCACTGGTTGCCTGTAGAGTATAGAATCCAATTTAAACTCCTCACCCACAAAGCCCTCCACAGTGCTGCATCCCCCTACATCTCTTGCCTCATCTTTGTCTACCATCCCACCCATGCTCTCCGTGAAGCCAATCACATACGACTGACTTCCACCATAATCCGAACCTATCACTCCCAGTTCCAAGACTTATCCCGAGCTGCACCAGTTCTCTGGAATGCTCTATCCCAAGAAATTAGGTTAAATCACAATACACACAATTTTAGACGCTCCCTAAAACCACATCTTTTTAGGGTAGTCTATTACATGCCCTGAGCTAACTCCTCTCCATATAGCCCACACATGAACCTGATCCTCCACCAAAACGCTCCACCGCACCCATGAACCCATAAGCACTTCATATATCGGCTGCTGACCGGCTCATGCAGCTTTATATCTGTTCCCCTATTTTCCCAAGATGGCTGGACCATTGTGAAAAACAAGCACTTTT